>JARJEB010001829.1:0-17220 GCA_030264535.1 Liometoxenus newtonarum
TCAGGCGAAATAAGAAATTTGGCAACATGCAATTCACGATTGTCTTCGAAAATAGTCGATGACAGTTACAAGCTTAACTATCGCAAATGCACTGCAAAAGCACATAATTATATTCTAAATTCTAACAGAAAATATATTCTAAATCCTAACAGAAGGGTCACTTTGTGACTTTTACATTGAATTTCGACAGGCTTCGTTTAGTGACCTTCGGCGTGTCAGCCATGTTGTGTTGATGTTGGAATTTGCGGGAAATTTGAATTTACCTCACAGTGCAAATAGCAAATTTAAATTTCCCAAACTAGGCCTGCCGAAAGACATGAAGTGACACTTCTGTTGGGTTATTATGTGACAAAAGCTTTTTTGGGGGTCTTTGGTGAAAAAATGAAATTAGCTACATTAGCAGGAGAGAACCAACAACAACTTTGAAATATTCCCGCAAATTTTGATGCTACAACGTTGACATATCCTTTATATTGTGCCAGGGGCCTGCTTGAGGAAAGCCGAAAGGGTGTTGGGAGCACTGCACGATAGCAACCAATATTAATCTGAAAACTTTGCACAAGCACAACAGTATAGATAGATATAATAATGGAAGGTTGCATTTAATCGCTCTTTCTGATATCGTTTTAATACGAATTGGTTTATTTTGTAATATGTAAAAACATATCTATATAGTGAGTGGATAAATATGGTACGCCTAGTCATTGTATGTCGGCGATGGTCGATGGGAAACCTTCCCTCGAGCAGTCCGAGGTAGTATTTGATGCTGAAAACTTTACGAGCATCGAATACGACATTCGGCAAACTCATCTCATCCTCGTCGTTATTACTTCTTCGTCATTCTGTTTGTAGTTGATGCCTCTCGAAACTCTTTTTAGCTCTTCTCTATTTCACTTTGGTTTACTTTTTCGTTCGTATTATACGCGACGATACTCTTGCAAACTGTCAGTGCCAATTACATTGTTTATTCGGCGGTAATAAAACAAAAAAGTTTTCGGGTCGGACTTTCAGATTTCCGCATGACAAAGTTTTGCCGCTGTTTTCCGTTCATTCGCCATTTAACGCAAACGGCATATTTTTTTCGGTTCGACGGAATAATTAATGTGCTCGTTTTTGAAAAGCACTGCTGTTGGCCTGACCCGCCTGATGATTGCTGCGGAATGGGGCATGTTATGGTAAGGGTTGGAAAATAACATTTCTATTAGTATTGATCCTTCATTCTGATGGTTTTAAGTGGTGAACTTTTCGTAATAGGGGAGGTGTTTATGAGGCGAGATTTGTATTAAAATCAATTATGACGCTAATAAGGGTTAGATGTCGAGTGTGTTTCGGTTGTAAAATTCTCTTTTCGGACGGCAAGATTGGCTCTCCGGATCTTATGACCAACAAGACGCATAACACATTTTCTCACTAACACCCTTACGGGGGCGGTAAAGCGCAGTAAGCGGGCGAGTAAAAGAGAATACCAGTAACGAGTTCATAAAAGAAACAGCTTTATTACGGTCTTCAGAAAACGCTGGTGTATACTTGGCCCCTAAGGGAATTCCATAAAGGTTAATGCTCACCTACATTTTAAGGCTAAGGTCTAACAATTCCTTTACAAATTGCTGAAAAGACAACGATATTCTCTTTTATTTTTATGTTCATTTTTTTTTCTTTCCTGTCAGGCATTCGACATTAGCGTTTTGGCGTCTTATATTTTATATGGCGCTCTATAAACACACGGAATTCAAACATTTTTTACGAGCGACATTCTCGCTAAATCCAACAGCAAACATATACCCAATACCCACCATGATATATAAATAAATTCTGTGTTCGTTTTCAGGCGATTACTCATTGGATATTTATCCCGTGATGTTGGATGATGACGCTCGATATCAATGTCAAGTCTCAACGGGCCCCGAGGGCGAGCCTGGAATACGAAGTAACTTTGCGACGCTGACCGTGCTTGTACCACCTGACCCGCCAAAAATAATCCAAGGTGATTATCTGGTCACCACCGAGGATCGTGAAATCGAACTCGAATGTATCAGTCATGGTGGAAAACCAGCTGCTGAAATTACATGGATTGATGGAATGGGTAACGTACTGTCAGATGGAATCGACTACATTGTTGAGGAACTGTCAGACGGCAGACGTTATACAGCGAAAAGTATTCTAAAGTTGACACCGCGCAAGCAACATCACAACACAACATTTACATGCCAAGCACAAAATACTGCCGAAAGGACGCACAGATCTGCCAAGCTGAAATTAGAGGTACGAAATCAATTTCCTTCGTCTATTCTCAAATTCATTCCTTTTTTCCCACTTTCGTTGCTTGCAAACTGCAAACACTTTATCCCCGAAAGGCCGTGAATGTGTCGCTCACATAAATTCAAAGTGTTAACTTTAACATTGCCGTCATTGAAAGGATTTTAATATCCATATTCGCAATCAAAAAGAAACTGCTTTGACTTAGTATTTTATATAAAGCTGTGTCGCCGACGAAATAAATTTCTTTCTCGAACGTTCGAAAGGTAAAAAAGGAATAAATTCGACGTCGTCATTGTAAATAGCACCAGCGATGCTCTCAGAATGGTCGAGGAGGAGAAAAAAGCAGTAAGAAGCGCATTTACTTTCGGCGTCATTGAACAACAGTTTTTTGTCAGCGAATTCCTGGAAGGGTCAAATTAATAAGCGTCATTATTTTGGAATGGGACACAAAAAGCTTATACTCACTCATCTCATCTCATCTTTCTGCAAAGTTTAATATTCTTGTTGTCAGTGCTATCCGAAATAACAAAATTTCATTGTTGTTGTCATCGGTTATTTCGTTTGTGAGCGACACAATGTGCCAATACCTACCCCCTCGCCGTCGTAACCTGACTGATTGCAGTGCTACCCATAATCATAACTGAAGATGATTCAAAGTGTCCGATTCAAAGTGTCCGGACATTTTTGGACATTTCAAATAATTGTAGATTACATCATAAAGCGTATAAGTGACACTTTGTGTGGCGAGTAGGAAGTGTTGACTGACGAGCGCACGCCGATTGGTCCGTTACCGTTACGCGAGTTGGGTTGCATAGAATTGCTCCACTGCGTACTGCACGCCAATTGGCCCCAAATAACTTTATGCTCCTAGGAGTATAAATCGAATCACTTTATGCTCTTAGGAGTATAAATTATTATGAGTATCGGAGGCACAATAAAGCTACACTTATACATGTGTCACTTATACGACGTTCGGAGATAAAATACTAAACGAACTCTCATTATAACAATATTACTAAACTTTTGGAATATGAAAGTGTTTGAATAAATTTATCCGCGACTACCAAGTAAAAGAACCATTATTAGGTGTGTATACAGGCGCATATATTCCACATTAATACCACTCGCGAATAATGCAGCTTGACACACGTCAATAATAGATCATTATTCCTCTAGAGATTTACTTTACGTCAAGCACAGCTCTGCCTTGCGTTCAATAATGATGTGTGACACACGGACTGCATCTAAAACGTCATCTGGGATTATGTGTTGAATTCCATGGCTGATTTTTTAAGTTTAAAAGCCAAATTAAATTTTGTCGTCGCAGATAAAGTATACGACTACTCCGCTCGACTAACGTCTCTCTACGTAAACTTTGCCCTCGCGTATAATAGCCTCCATATGCGCTCATTGAATAATATACTATTATTTCCTTTACAAGAGCGCTACAAAAGTTTAAAGTTTTATAAAGATTAACTGGACTGTAATAGAGATGCTAATAATTAAACTAGAATGGGTTGAGGTAACTTTATTTTAAAACATTTTTGGTTAAAGAAAAATTTTTATTTGTAATGAAACGTTTTTGTAATTAACATTAGAAAGATCATTTTTTAATCGTCTTGGATTTTCAAAAGCATTAAATTGCATTTTTAATTGTTCAATAATTAAATGAAAAAATATTTCGATTAATTTAAAAGCAGTAACAAAGTCAGTTTATATTTAAAGTGATAAAAAATTTAAAAAATCTTGAAGCATGAAGCAGACTAACTTAATCGAACTTCAGAAAGTAGTTATGAAAGTTGTCAGTGGAAAATTATGTCTCATTTTTCATGTTCGCACGGAAATCTTTCCAAAAAGCTAAGTTTTAAGTTTATTCTCAACCACTTAAGGGGGCCGTCTAGTAAAATCAAGCATTTACCAAACCCCTTAATTAATCTAAAACTTGGAAGCACTATCAACTCGATTTTTTTTATTCAAACGATGTTTAAATTTACTCATTTTTTTTTAAAATAAACCCAAATTGATTAATTTGAATTCATATCTGAATTTTCAATGCTCGCTACACTTTCGTCTATCTTTCTCTAAATATTTGATGATTTTTATGTATTTTGAAAAATCGTCAGAATGGACGGCCCCCTTAATAATTTTCATGAATGGCATTAATTTTGACAAAATGCCTGTGATTTTGTTCAAATTAATGCTTTCCATTAAAATTATTAAGGGGGCCGTCTAGTCTCACGATTTTTCGAAATAGATAAAAATCATCAAATATTTAAAGCAAGACAGACAAAAGTGTAGTGGGCACTGGAAATTCAGCAATTAATTTAAATGCATAAAATTAATAAAATGAGTTCTTTAAATAATAAAATTTTATTTATCATTTTTCTTTTTCTTTTTTAACAATCTCAAAAAATATATATACAATACTATAAAGGTTTTACAATAATTTATATTATAGGATATTATAGTTTAGATGTTTGGACTTTCATATCTTTTTAGCAATTTTTGAAAATGTTCTCTTCACTCATTACTCTTATGTACGATCTTTGCATAAATTTAATAGTGGTGACCATAACCCAAAGCTGGTGCAGCATAAGCGGCATGAGCGATTGGTGCGTGAGCGTATCCAGTGGAGTAGGCTACTGGCGCAGCATAAGCAGCAACTGGAGCAGCGTAAGTCTTAGCAATAGCTGGAGCAGCATAGGCGGCATGGGCATAAGCTGGAGCAGCGTAGGCAGCGACTGGAGCGGCATGCGCATATCCAGCCGAATAGGCAACTGGAGCAATGGACTTAGTGACTGTGGAGTAAGAGGAGACAGCTGGTGCGATGGTCTTGGCAACGACTGGAGCGGTAGCGTAAGCTGCGACTGGTGCAGCATGATGGGCATATCCAGCTGAATATGCTAGTGGAGAAGCATGGGCATAAGCTGGAGCAGAGTAGGCGACTGGAGCAGCATGAGCATATCCAGCGGAGTAGGCAACTGGAGCGGCATGAGCATACCCAGCGGAGTAGGCTACTGGAGCGGCATGAGCATAGCCAGAATATCCGGAGTACGCTAATGGAGACGCAATGCCAGCGGAGTAACCTAATGGTGCGATGCCTCCAGCGTTGACGGCGGCTAAAGCGGCGGCGAAGAAGATGATATACTATACCAAAAAAAAAAAAATCCAAATTAAAGCATAAATTTTACAAAAAAACAACTTAAATATTGTAATATACCTTATTGAAAGCCATTTTTGTTGTTTGTTATTTGTTTGTTGAGTATTCTGAACTGAATATGAGTTGCATGAAACAGAGTGGAGTATTTATACCAAAAAAAAAATTACAAATTGAAATAAATAAATAGAAGAAGGGGCCCCTCCTTTTAGTTCAGTTCAATGGAATCAATCTCATCGTTCCCATTAATTCGAACTAAAAATCTAGATATCTACAACAAATCAAAGAGAGTAAGAGTCAACTTATGTGTAACATTTACACTTATGTGTGCAACGCAAGGAATACTAAAACTTAAGTCAACATACCTACGTAACTGCAGATAATGTAATTCAAAATTAGAACAGTTTTAGTTTCTAGATGTATGTGTACAGTGTAGAATTTACAAATCAGAATCGAAAGACAAAAAGACAAGAACTAGACATTTTTTTTTTCGTTTGAATGTTACGCAATTTGTATGTTTGTTCGATCGAGTTTTGAAGTTTGCTAAATTATATCCAGAGGCTAACAATAAACAATATATACTGACGATAAAAATTGAAAACTTTTTTATGAAAATAAAAATTGTTTTATCAGAACGTTTTTATGCAAACAAATGTTTTCTGCAAACATTTTTATATTATAAAATTTTATTATCTTAATATTTAAATTATCATAAAATTTTGACTGCCAAATCTATTTTAACTATAACTACGTGCGTATAGTCTAGAAATTGTAATAAAAGTTGTAATAATGCGATTTTTCAAAAGTTACTCTCAAGCAAAAATTGAAAAGTAATGCTGAAAAGTCAAAACTTTCCAAGCGCTGTTGAAATGAATTTTTCACTATTCCTGTTAATATTTTCTCTTATATTCAATAATTATTTTTAACAGTGTGCTGTCAAAATTATTTGTATTTTTTTTTTAATATTCCCATGGGAAAATGTTACTGTTGGAAACATTACACTCGCGTGATGTGCACTTAATCGCACTTGACAAATTGACTATTTTCCTACCTTATTAGGTAAACTACTAATTTATATAATTTCACCCGAAAAGTTACAATTTACAAGTCGCAACTTGTTTTATATAATTTTGTCAACAGATTGAAAATTTTGGTAGTTTGTCATTGTATATATGAAGAAGAATTAAAGAATATTTTTGTAAAGCTGTTAAACTTTTGCTTACATTATAAATGAAGCTTAAAAGTTTAAAGACCACATAAAAATTCTTCGTTGAAAGTGAAAATATCTAGGATGATAATAAAAATTCGACACGTGTTTTCCTCTCCCAAAAAGTATTACTTTGCTGAGCTGACATATTCAAGAAATCAGCTTAACTTGTTTTTCTTCTTATGCCTTCTTAGACTCTTTGTAAGTAGGTACTCGCCTTAATAATATATTGGTATATAATATATATTGGTGCACTAAATTAACTAAAGTTACTTAATAGTTAATATACGACATGAATTACGAGTATTTGTTGAATTGGTTGGTAACAGTTGACATTGGATTACGTCTGTTCGATTGTATTTACTTTTCATGTGATTCTGATTTGAGGCATTCAAAAGTGTTTTTGCTTTGAGGCAATGACACTGAGACTGAGACTGAAATGGAGAGCAAAGAAATATCATAAAAATACAAATTTATTAATGCCTATTATCAATGGCTTTAAGTTTTTCATTAATTTTGAATCCCAAAAAGGCAATGATTTTTGCTTTTTGAATATATCGAAAGTACAAAAGGAAAGTAATGTTTTCAGGTCAAATCCTACTGCTTCAGATTTTGATATTCACAAATCCACGTCAAATAAATCCAAAAGTATAGGATTTTGTGAACCCATATAGGCCCGCGCATGTGTGTGTGTGTGTGTGTGTGTGTGTGCATCGGAAAGTTGGTCGGAATGATGCGTAATGATTTATAAATATCTACTTTTAACTTTATAATGTTAATAAGATTGTGGGTCGTGTCCAATCAGATTTGTAAACTGTAGTTCAAGTATCAAGACTAGTTTTTGATTTAATTATACCGTAGTGTATACGGGGATCATTCGAAAAGTTTCAAAATTGACTAAAGTCTAAATATTTGTATTTTTATACTAAATTATAAAACAAAACTAATTCTCACTGAAGAGTTAATTTAAGTAATTTTGTATTTCTCAACTTAATAATTTCCGCGATAAATAAATATTCTTGGAACTTTTCAAAGGTGTTTAAATATTTAAATAAATTAGTGTCATTTTAACGAGTTTTATCGATGTTGCTATTACATAATTTTTATGCCTAACATTAATTCTACTCTACATTTTGCTATATGATTTATAATTATTATCGGATCTCTAATTTATTCATCGCCTTTACATATTACATGTATCCATAATTATTTTTGAACAAGAACTGTGGTTAGCCTGCGCCTGCATAATTTCAAATTTGTACCTATAAATTTCAAAGTTGCTGCGATCCAGTTGTTAAATGTTAGAAGTTAACATATGATTACGAACTAGTTATAAATATCAATGTTATATGCGAAAATTTTCAAATTACGATAATTGATGAAAGTGGATTTATTTCAAAGGTTTAACTTGACGACTTTAAAATATCAATTTCTGGAATTAGTTATGCTGAACTTATAAACTAGATTGTTTTCGGAATGTCATCGTTTGATGGTTTTCGATTTTTTAAATTTAATTTATTGTTTTTTATGTTTTTTGGTGGGATTTTTTGGAGGGACGTTTTTACTATAAATATCAATGTCTTGCTTTGCATTTCTATATCATTCTAAATTCGACTAATCATCAAGTCTAAGAAACATAAAAATAAAAACACAATGGCCGCTAAGGTATCGTATTAAAAACCGCAATTATTTTTATATTTAAATTACGTAATTTTGTACAGTTTGTAGTCTTCTTCGCCGCTTTGGCAGCCGTCAACGCTGGAGGCATTGCTCCATTGGCTTACTCCGCAGGCATCGCCGCCCCATTAGGCTACTCCGCTCCTTTGGGCTATGCTCATGCTGCTCCTGTAGCCTACGGTGGAGGTTATGCTCATGCAGCTCCATTGGGCTACTCCGCTGGAATTCATGCTCCAGTCGCCGCTTACGCTGCGGCCCCAGTTGTTGCCAAAACTTTGGCCGCTCCAGCTGTGACCACTTCTTACGCCACCGTTACTAAATCTATTGCTCCAGTAGCCACCTATGCCCATGCCGCTCCAGTCGCTGCCTACGCTACTCATGCCGCTCCAGTAGCCTACTCCGCTGGATATGCTCATGCCGCTCCAGTTGCCTACTCCGCTGGATATGCTCATCATGCTGCTCCAGTTGCCTACTCTGCTGGATATGCTCATCATGCCGCTCCAGTTGCTTACTCCGCTGGTCCATTGGCTTACTCTGGACTTCATGGTGGTTACCATGGTATTTCTGCTTTGGGTTACTCTGGACTTCATGGTGCCGCTATTGCCACTCCAGCTTACGGTTATGGTGCCCGTTATGGTCATTTATATTAAATGATGCTTGATTAATAATTTATTAAGTATACGAATGTTGAAATTTATAAATTACTTAAAACTTAAAACTGCGGTATTTCAATTGATTCCCAATTCTTTTTCTATAATAATTGAATTTAAAATTTCCACTATTTTTTCTGCAATCAAATTTTAATAGGCTTGTTCCAACAAAGAACCAAACTAGTTTCGAACTATACGACGCATGAGCAGTTTTAAAAAAGTAAAGTTTTTTAAAACTGCTCATGCGTCGAACAGTTCCGAACTAGTTTGCTGCTTTGTTGGAACAAACCTAATGACATATGAAAAATTATTTTATTTACATGATTTTATCAGCATCGGAACAATATATTATTGCAAATAATACTTCGTAATAATTTCGTGTTTAAAATTTGTTGTTTTTTTTTTCGTTTTTCTTTGTATATTAAATTAAAATTATTTTCCTGCTTTCACTAAAAATATTTTTCACGTATTTCACAAGTATTTAAAATAACTAGGATTTTTTTTTATCTGAAAACAAAATTTCAACCGCGCGAAATAAATTTATTACTTTCCGACTTACCGACGGTACAGTAAGGAAAGATAGGTTTTCAGGTAAAATTTTGAACTCGGGTTTTTTTATAAGAACAGAAAATTCCTGAAGTCGACAAAAATATACCTCGATAGATCAACATGAACAAATTTTGTCTAGAAATTTTTAACAATTCATTTAGACGCCCATTATGGGATAAATCGATAAAGGTTGTTATTACCGAATATTGTTCTTTTGTTTTTGTAATAATAATGTTTCAAAACTGTTACACTTTTTTTCATTATATAACAGTGTGATTATTCCATCTCCTTCTTCCTCTTATATGTTAAATGCTGTAATAGACAATTGTTGTTTGGGTTGCATACGTTTTGAGATTGTTTGACGTGCTCGTAAACTTGTAACGTTTGACGTTTGACTCTGTATTAAAGCAATATTGTAGCTTTGTGACTAAAATTGGCTTATTGTCTCTAAAATATGATTGTGAGTGCGCAAAAAATAGTGTTCGTAACACTTTAGTCTTTGCTCGTTTTATTACTCGCACTCGCTTGGCTCGTGCTCGCAAAACACTCGCTCATAGGCCCTGCACAAATAATAATTATACAATACAATAATAATAATACATAAATTCCAACTATTTTTACAATAAATTAATGAATCACCTTTTATTATAGTTAAAAAAATATTATAAAAATGTTAAATATTCAAAATAGTTCACTTTCTTTTGAAGGCTTTACATTTACATGACACATACCAAATACATTCTTAAGTTTTTAACAATATTAATAATATGTGGCGTAAAACAAAAAAAAACTAATTTTTCTACATCTACTTAGTTATTAGCATTAGGTCATTATTAGCATTTTTTTTGAGTAATTAATGGTATACTTATAATTCACTACCGTGATTTATGGATTTTCATAAATCACTGCAATTTCATAACATTGATCGCGTATATTCGTTAGATCATGTAAAGTTCAACAAATTTGAAGGGACCGATCCAACTTATCTATATGATCTAAAATCTCAAAAGAATCCCAAGCATTCCGACCATAGCTCGATGTGAATCGCCCGCCATATTGATTCACTTGTCAGTTTCGTTGCTTCATCGAGAAATCACAATTTGTATTTTGTGTTAAAAATAGTGCAAGGTGTAGTATTATATTCGCGATTATTGCCATGATGTTTGAGCCCACGAGCCGTAGGCGAGTGGCGTAATTCATAATATAATAATATACTATTACACTATCAGCAACAATAATAATAGCTAATAAATAATATAGTTAAGTATTCGAAATCCGAACGTATATACTTCAATTTTTCTTTTCAATTAGTGAAACAACGTGTGACCAAGAAACAAGAACATATAAATGAAAACGAAAACAAAATAGATATGCAAAAAAGCAAATATTGTGCAACTTACAAATTTATTCATGGAGCATAAAGCTATAACAATACAATTAAACCAAACTTAATTGGATAATTAAAGAAGTTTTCGCTTTCAATAATAAAAAAAAACCTCTAAAATAAAATGCGGAATATGTTAAGTTGGTCAGTTTTGTAGAACAATTAAATGCAATCATGATCGACTTTAATATTTATCGATTTATTATATTTAAATAAACAATTGTTTTTTTTTTTCTTCTTCTTCTTCTTCTTAAGAGGCACCCGTTTTTAGGTACATTTCTTTAGCCATTATAGTCACAAATTTGTAAGAACAGCTGTCAACTCTCGTAATAGTTTTGATGATTAATTATTCATGGCATGACTTATTTCATTGCCCAACTTCATCACATCACTGTCACTTGATGAATATGCATGGCTGCGTTCTATTAGTTAATATTATTCGTTAATAGATAACGAACTCAGGCAGAAATGCATAATTAAAATGATTATTAGTTGATTAGAATTTGATGATTATAGGCAAAATTCGAAGAGCATAAATTTTACATTTCTTTAATTAGGAGCACACACAAATTGAATTAGGACAGTTTAATTTTCATTCATAATTTTTCTAGAAGTTAATATTTACAGGCATAATTCTCTCTTTCATTGGGAATCGAACCCGGACCTTCTGCATATTAAGTGCATAGTTCTACGAATTGAACTATGAGAGAGCCGTTGTTAATCAGTCTTCGATTGTAATTCGTATATTACTGATTGATTTCTATAATTATCAATTCGATGGATTTTCTTTGTTTCCCAAGAACGTTAAATTCATCCAAAAAAATTTTATATCAACTTTTGAGTTTGTATTCAATTAAGAGAACTTCCTTAATTATAAAGAAAACAAATAATAAAAATATATTTGAGCATGTTATTTATTGCAAAATTTTCTTAAAAATATTTTTAAAAACAGTCGACAGACGGAAACAGTTTTAAGTTAGCATTAAGTACATTCCGTAAACCAAACCTGAATGTTAAAATAACTTTTTGGCGTGTATACTACCAACATAACGTAAAATTTCGTTACAATGATTTTTTGACTTGTACGATGGAAATTGAAGTGGCGCAGGATTTTTGTTTGCTTCTGTCGACTTTTACATCATTTCGAAAATAAAAGTTTAGTACACATGACCATAACGGGCACCGTAACCGTAACCGAAACCTGGAGCGGCGATTGGAACACCATTGTAACCCAAAGCAGAGTAGCCATTGATACCAGAATAAGCCAGTGGAGCTGTGTAACCAGCTGTGTAAGCTACTGGAGCAACCGGAGCAACCGGAGCAACTGGAGCAACTGGAGCAACTGGGGCAATCGATTTCGTGACGGTGGAGTAGGAAGACACTGGAACTGGAGCTGTGTTGACACCAGCAGTGTAGGCTACTGGAGCGGCATGAGCGTAATCAGCGGGGTAACCAAAAGGAACGCCAGCATAACCATAACCGGGGTAAGCCAATGGGCCAGCAGCGTAACCAGCAGGGTAACCCAATGGAGTGATGGCTGCAGAGTTGACAGCTGCCAAAGCGGCGAAGGCGATGAAAACTACGAACTATACACAAAAAAAAATGTGAGTCAAAATTATATCTAATTAATTGTTAATATTATGAAAAATAATATTACTTTAGTGGCCATTGTTGCTGATTCGATTGAATATGTCAGTGGATGTGACAGGACTGCAAATTTATACAAATATATTTACCCCTACTATTTTTTCTTGTTTCATGTTAAAAATTTTATCCGAGCTAATGACAATTTTTTTGATATCTATATACATGTCTTTGGGTTTTTAACATTTACCTAACAATTTACGGCAGAAAAACAATTGCAAGACGCATTAAGTTTAACTACTCTACTAACTTTTTTGATTGAGAGCAAAATCGTGTTTTTGTTCTTATATAGTTCTTACCTTAACAGTCTTTAATACTATTAAAAAATAATAATAACGCAACAATGAAGTTTTCAATCCTTTTTGATTTGTTCATTAATATTTTATACTTAGACATAAAATATTTCGCATTGATTGACATCAAAAAGGATGAAGAACAGTTATTCAGTACTTTGTGTCAAATTTGGACGTAATTGTATAAATTTGATATGATAAAACAAAGCGGGATTTTATATGTTTCATTCGATTCTTGAATATTAAATTATAATTTTTCGAGTCGATGATACGATGTTTACTGAAAACTAATTGGTGTAAAAGTGAAATAGATAAATCGATAAAGGTTTGATTTTGAATGACATGTCATTTAATTCAAAGGATAATTCAAGCCGGTGACGTAGGTATTAAATTATTGCTTGAATGGAATGTATTAGAACTTTTCATGTCAATAAATATGAAATTAACAGTTGCATAAATCAAATTAAATAAGACGGTTACCCGAATTTTACTCCGGTTGCTTAGTAATATTGAATTAATGCAAATATTGCTACTAGTCCTGGTCAGTAATTCAATTTGTGCCATGCCACTGTGGCCAAGAATAGTTAACTCCGACCTCGACCGGGATCGAACCCGGCGCAATCACGGCATTCTAGGCTTTACTTTAACCAATTGAGCTACGGAACAGTTGCGGTCCTATTCTAGTGTCCAGCATCGACAATTAGTCTTGACAATTTGTTGACGGGTTTGAATGGAAATGAGTTGTATCAATATTTTTGTTAACCAAAGTTTACTGTCCATGCCCCGAATCCATATAGCAATCAAGATAGTCTATTGTCCAGCATCGACAATTTGTCAAGACTAATTGTCGATGCTGGACAATAGACTTGGACCGCAATTGTTCCGTAGCTCAATTGTAGGTAATTAAATCGTTTTGTGAATAATTTATTGGATTTGGTAAGTAAAATATTTCAAAAGCACTTTTGTGTTTTCAATTAATTCACAAATCGAATTTATTTAAATCAAAAACAATTTCATTATTAATTGTTATTTTAATGGAAAAAAGTTGTAACACGATATTTTTAATGTTCCAATTTTACTTGCCATATAAGAAAAATTGTTATTTTATTTTCTGTTAAGATTGTTGCAATTTGAATTTTCTATTGACTGGCTTATGTAAAAACAAAGAATTGAGAATATTTATTCATGCCTAGCCAAAGAAGAGGAAGCTTTATGGTTGCTTCAAAAATAAGACAACACTTAATAATAATGAGTTTCTCTTTCTATGTACGATAATACGATACAAAAAATCTAATAAAAGTTGTTTGTTTTAGTTATTTTAATGTGCATAGCGATTTTAATTGTCCTTTTGAAATATATCAATTATAGGCATACACGATCTACTCTACAATTTTATCTTTCAATTTTTATTTAGAGAAACGTTTTGAGTAATAATCTATAAATGATTGTGAATTTTTGGATTAAAGAATTATGCATAAAGCCTGTTTTACATGATCATAATTCTATTAGCAAATATTTGTATCCACGTAAAATAGTCAGACAGAGCTGGCCTCGCACCATAGGCAACCAGGCGAGCGTTCTTCTTCGTAGCCGTTCGCATTCTCAACCGTACGGACGAAGCCAGTTCACAATCTGTGACGGAATTTACATGTTCCAATTTTTATCAAAATTGTGATCAGATTAGTGACGGGATTTGTAAATTCATTTGTGAACGAATTTCTGACCCTCCAAAAAAAACTCTTCAGGTAAGTATCTATACGAATAAATTCACAAAATTGTAATCAAAGCAGTACTTCGGATTTATTAATTACAATTACAATACACAATCATCAAGAAAAAAATCATTTATTTTAGTAAACATGTCCGTAACGGGCATATCCACCATAAGCTGGAGCAGCGATGGCGCCACCATGAAGACCGTGGTAGCCCAAACCGGAAATACCATGGTAACCACCATGAAGTCCAGAGTAAGCCAATGGGGAAGCCAAGTGACCAGCAGAGTAAGCTACTGGAGCAGCATGATGAGCATATCCAGCGGAGTAGGCAACTGGAGCGGCATGAGCAGCATAGGCAACTGGAGCAATGGACTTAGTAACAGTAGAGTAAGAAGATACTGGGGCATGATGGGCATAACCAGCGGAGTAGGCTACTGGACTGGCATACCCGGAGTAACCCACTGGATGGCCAGCGTAACCGGAATAAGCTAATGGAGCAGCAGCGTAACCGCCGGCATAACCCAATGGAGCAATGCCTCCAGCGTTGACGGCGGCCAAAGCGGCGAAGAAGACTACAAACTACACACCAAAAAAAAAAATTAGTATACAAATTCTTAAAAATTATAATTGTTCTTACTTTAGCTGCCATTGTTGTGTGTTGTTTTGTTGATTATTCGAATGAATGTGCTTTTGGCAACCTGAAGGCAAGAATTTATAGTTAAAAATGTTACCCCTTCTTTTTTTTTAAACTCGATTTCTGACAAATCACTTTTCATTGATATTAATATTACTATACAATTAACATTTAA
Source organism: Liometoxenus newtonarum (assembly GCA_030264535.1). NCBI lineage: Eukaryota > Metazoa > Arthropoda > Insecta > Coleoptera > Staphylinidae > Liometoxenus > Liometoxenus newtonarum. Next base: position 15,345 of record JARJEB010001829.1, read on the forward strand.
AACTTTTTGGTGTTGCACATATACTAATAACAAACACGTTTTGTTTTTGACAAAGATCTTAAGAACAATACAAAACTTGAAAAATACTATCTAAATGTGAACCATGAATTTATTTATAACAAAAAATAACCTTTCTCAAAGACACTTATTTGTAATAAACAAATTTTAAAAAAAAAAACTAAAATAAATTAGATACTTATTGAAATTTTAACTTTCAAAAAACAAGAGCAACTACTAATAGTTTTCAAAAATTATTACATCCGTTTCTTGAAATTTATAAATAAACTTGCAAATTTTGTCAAACTTCATGGACATATCAATTAAGTAACTAACTATACATACTGTGCGTTATTTTACCATTGAATATAGCATGTAGCGTACGCTATGTTCTCATTTGAAATAAATGAGTCAAACTCATGGCAGTTGCAATGCACAGACTTGTCATCATGGTTGTTGTCGTCCATCCTACATCCCCACTCTCTCCCAGTCCGTCGGTGTGTCATTAGCACACTGCCATGAGTTTGACTCGTTTGTTTTAGTTGCTATGTTCGATGGTAAAATAAACGCACGGTATAAATATTATAAATTATTATTGATATTAATTTATTTAATATTTTTAGTCCTATTTTATTTTGTTATCATAAATTTAAGCATAATATAATAAAAATTTCAATAATTTATAATATTAACATTATGGGCTGGTTTATGATTGACATAATATTAACATAATATATGTCTTAAATAGTTTAAGTATTTGAAATGGCGTTTGTCGGTTAATCATAACATGTGAATCAAATACTTGAACTATATACTAGAGTCATATGTTAAGTTAATATTATGTCAATCATAAACCAGCCCTTAGATTAATGAATAAATCATAGACCATAACATGTAAATCAAATACTTGCTGAACTACTAGAGTCCGCAAATATTATGTTAATATTATGTTAATCATAAAGCAGCCCTAAGCGAAACTATTTTGACAAGTTTACAATAAAATTTTGCTTTTTATTATCACTTTAAAATTGCTTATTTATTTTCAAATATTTTCTTTGGTTGTAGTGTTTTGATACTGGAGGAAACTGTTAAGAGAAAAATGAATAAACTTCGCTAAAATATATGTAATTAGTAATTACATTCAAGTTTAAAATTATTAAAAAAAAAATCATTGCGTTAAATTCGCACCGCACAACTTTCCTACCATTCATGCAAACTACAAACTACGATTTCATCGAAGTAAAAGAACTCGTAAGAGAAATTAGTGCGTTAAATTCGCACCCCACATCTTACCAATCCTAACCATTATACCTATACGATTTCGTAGAATTAATTCTGATTGGAAGGTTGAAATCACTATCAATTTCAATTTCAATTTCGACTTTCCGATTAGGATTATTTCTACGATCGATGATTGCTACGAAGTTGTATATTGTGGTTATGATTGTATGGTGCGAGTTTAACGCAGCGATTTCATATACGATCGACGAGTTCTACGAAATCGTAGTGTGCATATTCGGAAAATTATGCGATAATTTGAAAAATTGCTTAAATTTTTATATTTAAATACTAAATCCAAATCCAAATGTTTTTACTTTATGATAAAGTCATTTACTGAACTTCAAAAATATTTAATCACATATAAGGAAAATTTCTTTATCTTTTTGTTTGTATGCGGTAAACAAACAATCAATTTTTTCTACACCTATTTAGTTATATGGTCATTATTAGCATTTTTCAGTGAATAATAGTACCTATTACTCACTACCGTGAGTTATAGATTTTCATATCTCACTACCGTGAGTTTGTTTGTATGCGGTAAACAAGCAATCAATTTTTTCTACACCTATTTAGTTATATGGTCATTATTAGCATTTTT
>JARJEB010001831.1:0-34734 GCA_030264535.1 Liometoxenus newtonarum
AAATGTAACAATATATGGGGTGTTCCATTTGAAATAACGAAGTTGGTGTCGATTTCCGGTATAACCGAAAGTGCAATCAATCTGAAAATAATTTACGTTAAGAGTTCCGGTCGATTAAGGCCTATCCTAATTTTTTCAGAATTTTACCACAATGGGAAATTCGAAAACTTTTAATGGACTTCTTAAATAAATCACCCTGTATAGTAAATAGACAAGAGTTGACACCAAATAAATGAATTGACTTGTTTGTTTTGTTTGTTTAAATTTGTTTTCATGTTTTTCAATTCTATTTTGAGATAAAAATAAAATAAATGAACACAATTCAGCTTCAATTTTACACTCTTCTTTTATTTGTGTGTAGTCTACGTCGTCAACTTTTCTTTGTCGATTAACAATATCCTTTTGCAGTGGTGTGAATAAATGTGGGCAGCAATTTATCTTAATTGTCTTTAATAGTGATGGAGCGTGTCGCGAACATGAATCATACCTTGTTTTAGAAACATCTTTTAAATATAATGATGAAATGAACGTTAAAGGCTAACCATAATCACGAATCTGTGTCTTGACTCTTGACTCTTTACATTTTACAACGAACGCCTTTTTATCTTGTTCTTTATATATTTCTATTTATTCTGAACTAACCACATACATTCCATCAATGTTATAAGAAGTAAGTGGCGATGGCCGATGATTTGATGATTAGGATTATTTAAATATAGTTTATCGAAATGGTTCTTTTATAAGTACATATATAAGAAAACTTAGGGTTATTCACGAGATTCTTGATATTTAAGAATTCTTATCTTGATTGTATACAGTGCATTTATTTTACCATCACAGTTAAAATACACGAGTCAAACTCATGACAGTGGTGAGGCACGATCAAAGTAATTCATTTTTTTGATCATGTCGTTACTGTCAGTTGTCAATTTTGTTCCTTCAGTTTCTTGTCATATTTGAACTGATTGTTCACAAATTGTTCATTAATCGTTAACTTATTTCTTCAAAAAACTCACACAACTCGAATCTCGATGCAATACGGTTTACAATAATCATCAAAATAGCTCTCACACTGATGCACTGACTTGTCATCACTCATCGCGGTGTGTTGTCAACCGTTCTACATCCCCACTCGCTCACCGTTCCGCAGTGTGCCATGAGTTTGACTCGTTTATTTTGGCTATGTTCGACTGTATAGAATAAACGCACGGTATATTTTAATCTATAAATAACGACTTACGAGATAAAATAAGAAATAACATTAAACCACTAGCGTACCCAGGGGGGTGCAAGGTGCAATTGCACCTCCCAAAATTTCCAATTTTTTTATATATAGATTATTCAGAAATAAGCTAGTATTTGATTTATGATTTTTTTTATAAATATAATTAACTGATTATTTGCTTCCTGCTGGCTGTATTATTTATAATTTATTTCCTACGACTGCACCCCCCAAGAACTAATTCTGGTTACGCCACTGCATGAAACCTAACAACTTTTTTCACATATAGGTAATTTAATATATTATTTGCAACTTCACATGACAGCAATAAATGTTTGATTTATGCCTATTTAAATATTCAACTACAAAAATTGGATAATATCTTCTTATTTTTAATCTGGCAAGACTTTCAGCTTTATTTCGTTATACTTATGCTTTTTTCCTTTCAGTTTATCGTCAATTTTGTAATTAAATCGACTCGTCAATAATTCCACGCTTTAAGACTAATAAACTTCTAACCAATCTTCTTCTTCGTTTTTAATCAAATTTGTACAGTTGTAATCACATGTTAAAACAAACAAAAAAACGATAATAAATTCAAAGTAAGTGTCAATTCTGAAATTCTGTTTTTCAATATTTCAATTATAAATTAAGATTTCTTATTATATTTTATATCAAGGGATGTATGTAGCGGGCTTGTTTGAAACGTTTAAATGGACATCAATTAAAATATGGTTTGGGGCATTTTTAAATATATTCATTTATCCACTACCTATAAAAACTTACGAGAATAATAAATTAAGATCAAATTTCGATTTTCGACATAATAAATTATTCATTTAAAATTAGTGATGTATGATCAGCTGCGTTGTTATAGATATTTTTATGTGCATGCATACAAAATGAGAAATTATCTAGGCCTAGAGCCACAACTGGAACTTAACTCTATTGAATTTGATTTATTAATTTTAACTTGAGGCAGTTTCAATTTTGTAATGAGCGCCATTTTGTCAACCGAAGACGGCGCCCTCTTATATTCACGTAGAAAATTACAAGTATCGCGATGTTCAAAATTCGATGGTTCAACATCGTAGAATGGGTACGTTTTTTCGGTCTCGTCCGCCTGCTTCTGGAAGGCGGAATGACCGTTTTTTTGCTATGAAATACTCATTCCGGTTTATACTTTTTGCACCGTCTCGAGAGACCGTGCAAACGGAAGGTTAAAGAGTGGGGGAAGGTGTTCGTTGATTTATCATATATTATTTTGACGTTATCGATAAGATACATTAAAAATAATCAACGTTGTGATGTATTCAAGTCGAATTATTCTTTAGCGTTATTTATCATTATTCTAGCAGAAGAACAACCAACTTCCCCCATTCCACTCCAAACCGGTTTGTGCAGTTTTGCGTTTTTTTTTTGGCTCTTCCAATTCCAAAATCTTCCTTCCACTTCTTGGACGTGACCAAAAAAACGTGCCCTAGAAAACGAAATTGAACGAAGTCTATCCAAAAGCCAAACGACTTTATACGACAGCTGATGTTTTCTGGCTTGATTGTATCGTAGAAAAGTAAAGATCAAAATATTAATAAGAATTCGTCATAAAATTGAATCAGAATGCATTTACTTAATTAATCATTCAAATTATCAAAATCAATAATTCATCTCAAATCTGGAGTGATTCTTGTAACTCTGCAAGAACTATAGGAGATAAAAATGGCCGGAATAAAATGTAAGTAGACACAAAAAAACCCAAACAAAAAATTATATTGCTTTTATTTGTAATCTTGACTCAAAATAATATATCTAATCAACATTGTTTGTTCCATTACATTCTCCTTCGATGCGACAATAATCATCTCTGCAAATATTTACGGAAAACAATATAGCGTGAGTTTATTTCGCAAAAATTTTTGCTTACTTTTAATTACCTCTTAATTACTTTGCAGATTGGTGTTATTAGCATTTGCTGGTTCTATTGGCATGACGTTAGTTATACTAGCATGTGCCTTACCTGAATATGGGTAATCATAATCAACTAGTCATTTATTTGTGTCTCTAAATTGCTCTGTTTTTTCGGTGTACGGATTAACACAGATTATGGTGGCCATTCTTTGTCGTCTTATTTTATCTACTAGCACCAATTCCAACTTTATTAGCTAGAAGATATACGGAGTCGCAAGGATCGAGTAATACTTGTTTAGAAACAGGCATTTTTCTTACAATGGGAATCGTAATAAGTTCCTTCGCATTGCCAATTGTATTAGCACGAGCACCGGATCCCGAAGGCACCATCAAATGGGGCGCCTGTTATCTCACTCTTGCTGGGAACATTGTAGTCTACACAACTTTGTATGGTTTTTTTGTGACGTTTGATCATGAAGATGACTATAATATGTGGTAACTTATTTGAGGACACTCTGTGAAAGAAATATAATGATTATAGGATTCAGAAATCAATTACTAAATGATAAAAAGCCATTTGATCAAACTCAGTAAATAAATATACAAAGGACAAACTTAGTACAATTGGCGATTGACCATTTACTAAGTACTTATCTACCGGATATTTGAAAACGTGATGTTTATTGCCGTAAGTTCGTCAAATTTTAGTCACAAAAATTGAATTCGTTGATATCGTGAACTTTGCTTTGTGTCCTATTATCATTATTTTTCTTTATCACCCATGAATATCAACTACAATTAAATTTACGAATAATGAACATACGAATGCAGAATATCTAAGCTTATTTGATTAATTTATACAAAAGAAAAGTATGAAAATGTACCCTTATAACTTAGTATTTCTTTTTATAAGACTAATATAATTCACTTGGTAACAAACTACTTAACATTTTATCATTTTTATGATTCCCAGTCGAGCACAGGGTATTTGAAATTTATGCTACAATAAAGACAAATCCCCTAAATTGCCAATTAGCATATTGACATTAGTTTTTAATTAGCTGTTGTAAAATTAGTTAATTCCTGTATAAAAGTCCTCAAAAAAATTCGCGAAGAAACAAGTCAAAACAAGCAACATTTTTGATATAAATACGTATCATTTACGCTTCAATTATCACTTGATTAGTTTATGTCAACCATGGCTCGTCTTTTCTTAACACTTTTCGCCGCAGCAATTGTCTTAACTGTTTCTGCCAAGCCAGGTAAGTTCAATTTTATTATATTATTCAAGTTTCCAAAAACGCCTTTTGAGCTCTAAGAAACGATTTTCTTTTTAAATTTTTTGGAATAATTTCTAAACTAGATTTTTCAAATATTTCTGAAAAATCCGAAAACATCGTTTCTGAGCATTTTAAACGCATAACTTGAGAAAAAATAGCAAATTTTTAAAATTTGTAGACAAAATAGTTTGTTACTATGGAAGCTGGTCCGTTTACCGTCCGGATGATGGTAAGTTTGCCGTCGAAAACATCGACCCATTTTTATGCACCCATGCGATTTACGCATTCAGCGGGATCAATTCCGATGGCATGACCCGCTTCTTAGATGAATGGAACGACATTAGTTTAGATGCTTTGCAACGTTTTATCAACTTGAAGCAACAAAACCCGAATTTGAAGACGCTGATTGCAATCGGTGGTTGGAATGAAGGTTCTGATACTTTCAGTCAAGTTGCTGCGAATGCTACATCGCGCCAAAACTTTGCCAACAGCTCTTTGAACTTTATGGAAAACTATGGATTCGATGGTTTTGACTTGGACTGGGAATATCCGGGACAACGAGGCGGTTCTCGTAACGATAAAGTAAATTATTTCGATTTACAAAGTTTCTTTCCTTGATTTTTTATTGTTTCTAAAAAAAGGAAAATATGGTTCTCATGATTGAGGCTCTCAGAAACACGTTTGATGCCTCTAATGGTAAAAAATACCTTCTCACAGCTGCGGTTGCTGCTTCCGGCAAAGCAGCCGACATTTCTTATAACATTCCAGAGATTTCCAAACACTTGGATTTCATTAATTTGATGGCGTACGATTTCCACGGGGCTTTTGATGGTAGGACCGGACAAAATGCTCCTTTGTTTCCCTCGTCTGCCGACACAAACCGCGAATTTAATGTTGTAAGTGCATTCTGGTCTATTTGCTGCACTTCTAATATTAATTTTATACCTAATCTAATTAAGGACGCATCGGTAAAAGCATGGCTTTCACGTGGTGCTCCAGCCGAAAAACTAGTCCTCGGAATGGCCGTCTACGGACGCAGTTTTACAGTCAGGAACGTTAAGAATCACGGCTTAAACAATCCAGCCAGCGCAGGAACAAAAGGACCATTCACCCGTGAAAAAGGAATGCTAGGATACAATGAGGTATACCTACAATGCTGAATACAATTTTGAAAGAAAAAAATATGTTCATTTTCCTTTTTTTAATGATTTAGATCTGTGCTTTGCAAAGTCAGGGCGGTTGGACCGAAAAATGGGATGATGAGCAAAAGGTACCTTACATGTACAAAGGTAATCAATGGGTAGGTTACGACAATGAAGAATCAATCCGTTTGAAAGCTAAATATGCAATTGAAATGAATCTTGGTGGTGCTATGATCTGGTCTATTGAAACCGATGATTTTCGCGGAAATTATGGTCGCAAGTTTCCAATACTATCAACGATTAACGAAGTTCTTTTTGATACTTCTAACAACAAGGATGTCAATGTATCAGATGAAACTACCACCACCACGACTACCACCGTAGCACCAGCTCCAGGTAGACTTGGTGATTGTACCGATAGAGGCTTTATTCGTGATCCCAATGATTGCTCTATTTTCTATTACTGGGAAAAGGGTGAAATTCGAGGCAAATTTGATTGCCCAGCTAATCTAGTTTTCAACACTTATTTGACGGCTTGCGACTACCTATATAATGTTCCTGATTGCCAATAAAAAGGAAGTTATATATTTGATATAATCTTAATTAGCTGTTCATTTTGTTGATTAATTAAATTAAAATTTGCATCACTATTTGATGTTTCTGGATGGTACGATGCGTCTTCCACAAGTGTGTTTAAATGATAAAAAAAACATCACAAATACCTTAAGTATCTTTGGTGTCCTAAAGACGGGGGTGTGTGGGCAGCGTCTTTGTAGGTATTATCGTGGACGTGGACTAGCTCTCAACCAAGGACATAGCTTCGAGTACTGTGTACTCTCCACCACCCTCCGGTTGCAAGCATCACCACAAATACCTTTCTCCTCCTCCTCCTAAGAGACGGGTGACGGGTTAGTTGTCTACACGTCTCTTCACTTGAGTACGTCAAGGGTCAAGAGCTGCTGGACATCGTGGACCCTCTAGAGAAATTGAAAAGAACCATAACACGAAACGAACAAAGAATGTTACTCGGTTTCTTGGTGCACTATGACACATTCGTACTGATATACTCCCGGCACGCACTTGTATTTCGTTTAATTCGACAGTTTAATTCGCGACTATCCACGCACTTGATGAGTATTGCGAGATCGGAGCTCTCTTCAGGTGCTTGATGTGTTCAGGAATCACCTACAATCGAACGCAATGATTTTAGGAAAAGGAATATATTTCGGACTTCGGGACACCCCGAACAGTGAAATGGGATAGGGGAGTTTGCATATCAGTTAAATTTTAGCAAACCATAATTGATTCAGTTTGTTCATCAAACATTTTTCACTGAAGTTATGACTAATTCGTATGTCGATAGGTCGGTACCTATGTCGATGATTTCAAGCAATTGTTAGAGAAATCACGAAGTGTACACTACCTACCTACAGTTTCAACGAAACCAATCAAATATGTTTGTTGTAAAGACAAGGGAAATATGTGTAACTTAGTTTGCATTCGATTGAATGGTAATGAATTAATGATAATCCGACTGTAATTGATATGGAATTGCACAGCACAATTTTTAGGCGTAAACGAAAAGACTGTACCTACTTGTTGTTGTAAGTACCGGCGACGAATGGACCGAAAGTTTGGTGACTCAGCCAGGCTAATGAGGGTGCGAACTCGAATACAAACAACTTCGCACTTGTGCGGCTTACAACTGCAGTGTAAGTAGATAAGAACAAAGCAATGTTACGTTCTTATCTGTTACAGCTTATCAAGTTTCTTTCGTTCGGCGTTCGAACCTTTTATTACCTGCTAGAAATAGAGTAATTCAAAAATCTAGAAAAACAATTCAATTTACAATTTATATATTGTTTAAGTAGGTACCTATATACCGTGCGTGGTATTTCAAAGTGTTATATGGGAATTTACATGGAAAAATTAATAATGCTGATGGTTGCTCTCCAGAAGATCGTATCACTTTGATTTTTTTTTTGCACAATATTTGTCAACCAATTAATCACATTCTCTGCGAAAATTAGCATCCCAAACGAATTTTTTCAATTGTAAAGATCAAAATGAAATTTCAAATAAAAGTGCATTTAAACGTCCCGCGTGTAAGAGTTTCAGTTGAGTATGCAACCCAATATACATCGCTATTTAAAATGTCACTTTGTCACTTGGATTTATCCTTTTCTTTTTTATTGTATTAACACTTTTAATTGAAATTTCATTTTGATCTTTGCAATTGAAAAAATTCGTTTGGGATGCCAATTTTCGCAGAGAATGTGATTAATTCGTTGACAAATATTGTGCAAAAAAAAATCAATGATACGATCTTCTCGAGAGCAACCACCAGCATTATTAATTTTCCCATGTAACACTTTGAAATACCACGCACGGTATATGTATAAAATTACGTTGATTTGAATTTGGAATGATTTAATAGAAAAATATGTTATTGCTACTTATTAATTACTACAATAATTATTAGTTAACTATTAGCACAATTAGTATTCAAGAAAAGCAAATTAATTAATTAGAATGCATTACAGTTACATAGAACATATTAATAATGTTAATATATTTTATTGTAGGTACTTACTTATATTTTATTGTAAATTCCGATTTTTGTATGAAAATTTGAACTGTGGACCGACGACAAATGGATCTAGGCTGGATCGATCCGCATCTTAGTCAAGAACAGCACTTTTCAACGATCTAACTAAAGCAACAAAATCCAAACTTGAAGATGTAGGTCGTCATTGTAGGCTGGAACTAAGGATCAGAAAATTATGAGTAAAGTCGCTTCGATGGTTTGGATTAGAAATATCCGGGCGAGCCGGTAGGAAATACTTACGTACAGCTGCAATTAGTGCAGGCGCTGGTACCGTGGATATTTCCTAAAATGTGATAAGCTTGATGCCAAACTTGCACTTTATTAATTTGATGACGATTTCCACGGGTCTTTTGATGGTAGGACTCCCTTATATCCATCTTCGCATGATTGTAATTGCGAAATGAATGTTGTAAGTATAATTAGGTGGGTACTTACATGGCTGGATTCAACGTGTAATCGGTTTAGGAGCTTATGGGCGCAGTTATACGGTTCACCAGCAAATGACTATAAATCATGGTTTCAACAATCCAGCCGGTTGGCGTTCCAGGTGAATTTACTAGAGAAACTGGAATGTTTGGGATACAATGAGGTAAACAACACTCTGGTTCTCATCAAACTATTATTAAGCTGATTCAATTCTGATTTGCGGGGTTGGATAGAACAGTGGGATGACGAACAGTACAAAGGCAATCAGTAGGTTGGTTTCGATAATGAACGTTCGATCCGGATGAAGGCGTCATTCGCCAGATCCAACAATTTTGGTGGCCTCATGTTATGGACTATTGACATCGATGATTTTTTTGGGAACGGATGGAATTCCATTCCCACTATTACATTTTACCTATCTAAAGATTATATGTTCTAAATTAAGTTAATGGTTGATTTATTTAAAATATATCTTGTAATATTACAAGTTCAAGTATTTTTTTAACTTCCTTAATGTGTAATTTAATATATCACAATGAAAATATGATACCTAAGTAGCCAACAACAGAAAAGACATCGTTCGCGGCTAATAATTATTAATATACCCTAATGAATTCAATGTTATTCTATGTAAATATCACGGTCGTTATTACTTAAGAATTAAGTTAGAAATACGTTACGACCAATATTTCATAAATTTTAGATATTATTCGTAAATATGTGTATATGTATATAATAATAGTAATAATAAAAAGAGAACACTTAATAAAATTTAAATAAATATATCCCGCTTACGCAATCGAGAGAAGAAAAAAAAATATAAAGAAAACGCATATTCTATGCAAGCGTTTTACGATAATTTTTTTGTGCAATATTCTTTTATGACTGTATCTTCCTTGTCGGTATGATTTATATAAAAACATTTGTAGAAATTCATTTACTTATCAAGACTATCTGCCACCCGTAAAGCCGCGCCACATCGAAATCAAATTCGCTGCGCTATTGTACAGTCCTGTAATGCTACTAGCCTGAGCTTGTGGTATTGTTTGCGTTGATTGAAGATTCATTGGTCCTGCTGATATTTCCGGGACATGTGGAACGTGCGGTACCTTTACATTTGAACAAAACAAAGACCACAATGTGTGTGTGTTACTACTTGGGAGTATAAATAAGACACTTACAGCTTCCCATTCGTTTGGAAAAACATCCCCATCCTCCGAATCAGAATCTTTGCCGGTCTGAAGATCCTGACCTAATTGATTTTCCAAACTACATGCCATTTGTGCGTCCACTTCCATAGGGCCATATCTAATAATAAAAAAAAGGGATGTTTTCCGCAATGATAGTAAACGAAATATTTTCGAATAAATATACCTTCCCAAGTCGCCTGTCTCGGTGTCAACCATTTGTAAAATATTGTAGAGCATTTGTGTCGGCTGGAGCACATTCAAATCGACATTCTGTGAAAAGCACAAATGCAATACATTCGCGTTGAGACGAGCGACTCGGCGTGCCAATTGTTGTTCATTCATGTCGTCCGTACAAAAATCTTTGTATACCATTTTGTACGGCAACCGAATATCTAAGTAATAACCGATGACGTTGACCAACTGGGCAGTGTAAGTCAAAGCTGCGCTGATGCTATATGCCCGAGCTCGATTCTGTTCTACAGTCAAAGAACTTGTGCCACTTGATGGTACATTGTCACGGTTTTGTGCAGCTACAATTTTAGAAAGAAATACATTGGAAATACTTTGAAATCAAAATAAAACAATCGACATTCTTACCCCAAAGATTATACGATGAATAATCACCGGAAGCAGGTAATGTTGGCGCAACAATGGCGTATTGCACTTCACCATCACCGGTGCTATCAGGATACACCCATCGGTCACTAATATAAGTTGTTTGCGATGCTTCTTCTAGTTCTTGTACCATATCAGAGCCCCAATCTGAATCTAGACTTGTGTTCACTCTAGGGCAACTAAGAAACAGTTCTTGAGCGAAAATAAAAAGCAAACTTTTTCAAGTACTTACGCTTTTGGCTGAATTCTTTCAATAGGAAAAATGTATTCAACCAGTTGCTGTATTCTTAATTTAACTAGTCGTTTGAGTAACTCGTGTTTTTCCAATACCTTTGCTTGTTTCAGTTGCCACTCTTCGTGCCGCTTCATGTTGTAATTCTCCAATTTTTCTACACTTTTATCATACACTGGCAGCATTTTACTCAGTTGTGCATTTTTCTTTTTGAGTAAATCGAGTTTTTCTTTATTTCTAATTTGTTCTTTCCGTTTCGCTTCCAATGCGAGTTTGACATTGTTCACTCTTTCTTTGCGTACATGTATTTGAAATTTCTACGACGAACAAATTAAGAAATGAACAAACCGCTTTGTCCTTTAATGAAACTAACTATTATACATACCAATTGATCAGCCTTTTGTTTCTCCCTCACTAATGGAGTGCATTCTTCTTCTAAAAGCTTGGTAAGTTTCTTTTTTTCAAACAAACATTGTTGAGAACCTATAAAACTGATAAAACGAACAACAACAAATTTAACAATAGTATTATTAGTTGCTTTCGAATTGTACACTACACAAGAGCTACTAGGAACAGTTCAAAAGCAGAAGTACTACTCTTAAAAAGGTGCACTTAGAGTAACTTCTTTGTACAATAATAAATGTTTATGTTTAAACAAACACAACAATAAATAAACAACGCATGTCGATAATACCAGTCAAAATTATGAAAAATTTGCATAAATTTCTCAGTGACGACATCATTAAATACCTTGAACGAATTAAGATAATTCACGAATTTAGTTAAAATTGTACGAGCATACAAATATTTGAGTGAGCTGTTTGTTTGTTGTGTTTATAGAGTGAAAAATGAAAAGAATGAGATTCACCTGTCTATTGTTGGCGAATAAAAATGACTGTGATTCACGCAATCTGGGCAATAAAACACTTTCTTTGGATTCCCGCACATGGTGCACTTCTGTCGCATCGGACTTAAACGGCTGGCACTATCCAGAGACAATGCCAATTGAAATTCTTTTGTGGTAGTACTTTCATCTGAACTGCTGGTCGCCATAACAAATCCTGCTGACTCGCGGCTGACTGACATGTGGCTGACTCTGTCTGCTGCGACTGTTGTGAACTGAGTGTGATGTGTTTGGGTTGCCTGTTTACTGATGATTTTTCTTTTTTCATGAAACTACCGCTGTGAAGATATCGGTAAAAGTGGCTAACAGTTGACAGCTGAATTTCGTGCATTGTTGCCAAGTCGAGGGGTAAACAACTCTTATAAATAACGTACAAATGATTCACAAATGTGAATTCTTTAAAAGAATTCACAACAATTTAGAAAGAATTCACAAAGTGAATTCACATAAGTTCATGATTTCAACGAATAATACCCTAAAAGATTTAAAATCTATATTGCGCATGCGTTTAATGTGTCTTTTTCTACGCGGTATATTTAAATTCAAATGAATTCACATTTTTTTCACATGAATTCATATTTTTTTCACAAGAATTCATATTTTTTTGTGAATTCACAATTTCAATTGTTAACTGAATTCACAGAAGAATTACAAGGGAATTCACACTAAGTGTACAATTTTGTAACTAGTTGTTCACCCCTCGGGCAAAGTTGACAGAACAGGGAACAATAATGGCTTTCGATTCTAATCTACTCTATTGAAACAGCTCCAGACAAATCGAACAATTTTAAAACTGTACTGGCGCTGTTTCTGTGCAGCTCCTTAAGGTGCAAACATAAAAAAGAAAAAAAAACCTAGAATTTGAAGTTTCGGTGACGGGATATAAGTTGGAATCAAGGTTGGAATGCTTGTGTACAAAGAGAAATCCTTTTCCGTTTACATCACATTTATATATTTATACATTTTTATCCACTTTTTTTTCTTGAAAAATAGAGTATTATATGATCTTAAATACGCTTGTGAAACAGAAATCCATTTTATATAGACCTAAGAGACATATTCTTTTGAATTATCCGAATATTTGGACTTGAATTATTAAGTTGTTCGCTGGTTCATTTATCCAATATTTCTCAAAAGAATATTCTGTATTGTCTATTCTGTATAAATGATCAGTTTACTTATAATTTAACATGTTTTTTTTCCCCATTTCATCCTCATTTATAATTTGTACAGTTAAGGTTACGTTAATTTAACGATGACATACTTTCGATAAGCCATTCCCAAACTACTCGGAATAGTTCTGAACTCTTCTGTGTCTAGTTGACAGTACTACATATATCGAAAGCAATCACTGATAAAAGTTGTTCACATGAATTCTTGTCACTTTTTATACCATGCACGTATAAATGCGATAGAAAATGAAATACTCAAATAGTCTTGTTAATTAAACAAATATTAATATCTATGTATATAATTTAATGGAACCATATATTGTCGACCACAATGTGTCGTTTGTACTTAAAATTCCAAGTCCTGAAAACAAAATTACGTATGGGATCTTGATATATCAACTGATTATCTAAATCGATCATTAAATTTGTTAATGACAATTTCCTCAAATTCCCGTTAAATATAATCACAGAATTAGGTGATATTATATTGTTAACCATTTACCAATATTATTTCCAGACAAATAATAAAATAAATAAGAAAACAAAAGATTCAACCAGCATAGAAGTAAATTAGGAAAGTTTATTACTTTTTTTTGTTACTCATTCGTGAAATAGAGATTTTGACAGTAGACGAAATGAATCTGTTAAAAGAGCATAAAGAAGAAGAATAAACGTCACAAATAATTTTGTCAAAATTAATGAAGAAATATGGAACGAAGCAAAGCAATTGAGGATATGAAGCAACAGTTAATAAAAATTGTTATTTATATGTAAATTGTCATCTTGTCCGCATGTCCACTTGTTTAACGTCGTCGACGCCTGACAGGACAATTTTCATGTGTTTCAAGTTGACTGTTTCGTTTTCTGTGCGCTTTGCTTAATAAACTCTCCTTACAAGTAATTACAAAAATATCTAGAATTAACAAATGATTAGTCCTTATTATTAAATGCGTTATTCTCCTGTAAGTTGGTTGGTTTTCTGTTTTTTTTTTGTAAATAAAAAAAGTTGATTGAGATTCGATTTAATCCTGATGCCTGTTCTATTTCTGTTTGTTGTTGGTTGATATTTACTTGTTATCCCCATGATTAGTTAGTTAAAACTGTTGTTGCTGTCCCGTTGTAATGTAAGTAGTATAATATAGTAGTAGGTAGTAGTAGTAGTGGATAGCGTATTATTCATAATTGTTATTACTAAATTTAAATTATGTATCTGGATCTGGTTGTTGTGTCGGACTAATAATATTGTCACCTAAACTTACAGTGTCTGCTTGTTCTGGACAGAGCTCTTTGAACGTTTTCTCAATGTACAATCTCCTAAAAAATAGAAGAAAAATCATAGCAATCAAGAAATAAAGAAAATAATTAATTATAATTAATCTGGTTGTTGTTTTTAAAAATGGGTCTTACTTCGACTCGAGACCGCCGCCAGGTGGTAAGCCTTCAAACTCAGTCCTAAGCAGTTGCGACAAGACAGGTACGAATTCTATTTTATCCTTAAACTCATACTCCTCAACAATTTCTGGAAAAGAAAACAAAAAGACGAAATTGAAAAATCAAAATCATAATCAAAAACTAAAGCAAGAAAAATAAATAACAATTCGAATGATTGATTACTAATTGACATAATGAGGTATGAGTGATATTTTTATGATGCTTCTAATCGATTTCCATTGCAATATTTATTCCCATAATCAATATTTTTCATTTCATCACTTTTAAGTTTAAACTTAAGTTATACGTATTATTTTCTAATCTCAGATTAGATTGCAGTAGTGCGCGGTAAGTAATTGGAAAATATTTACAAAATTGTTATTAAATTAATTGATTAGTGTTCACAATGAGCAGCTTCAAACACTGAATGAGTGTTTTTGAGTACCAAAATAAATTGAAATTTTGACTCGGTTTTAAGTTTCAATCCAAAAAGCGTTCTACTGCAAACTAAACAGACTTACCATATGACATTTTATGCAACTTAAATATCTAATTATTATAATTTCAATTTCCAATATGAAATTTCACTCAATTGACTTTTTTTAATTCACTTGTGAATCGAATAATTATCATTTTTAACTTAAGAATACTGATTGGCGCGATATATTTAATTAATTTTTCAAGTACATAACGCTAAATATCTTAATATTGTCTCAATAACAAATACTCTTTTGGTTAATTATTTGGATAAATAATTTAATTATATAATAATCTTTATTGCGGTACAAGTTTCAACGTTATATTTGTTTTTGTGTTAGAGTACTTGCACCATATAATTAATTGTCTTGTAAATATTCGAATGTTACTCATTTTTATCTTTTCTGATTGTACTCGATTGCTTATTATCTTAGATTATCCTAGAAATATGTTTAGTACACGGTCATTGTTTTCATTTATTCACATACACACAATTGTTTCGATTCAGTATTCATTCATTCATTCATAGACTAATTCGCATAAACTATTTGGTAATAAGTGCACGTGGAAGATAATTTTGGCGTGGTGTGTGTATTTTTCAGTGATGGCAAACCGGTTTGCATCGATGCAAATAAACACGGTTTGCACCGGATGCATTCATCATTTCACACGGTGCATAAACGTTTGCACCCGGTGGATATGCAATCACTGAACTATTTTTATATGTTTAAAATCGAAAATTTAATTGATTTAATTTGTATTGATTGCTGCTGTCGTGTGTAAATAATGAGTCACAATTTTTTATTTATTTTCAATTTTAAATATTAATATCAATATAAGTACGTATTGTTTGTTAATATTGGTTTTTGATTATAGCTTCCCGTTCATTTGAAACTGGATATTCAAAAAACGAATCCGGAATATTTGTTAATTAATTACTTTTTTATCACCAATTTTTGATTGTTATTGCTAGTATGCGCTTTCTCTTACCCACCATTCTAAATTACTGCGAGTAATTAATAGTGGTAAACCGAAAGCAGCTCATGTGTGGACTAAATGAACTTTGTTTGTATTGTAAATGTGACGCGAATGACTAGAATGTTAGTGAGAAACGTTTAAACGTCCATTGAGCAAAAAATGACGTGCGATTGAATGTCATCACAATAGAGCATGGAGGGGAGACGACAAGAGAACATAAAAATCGAAATTATCCCATAGACTGAATATCATTGCAAGATAGAATGTTCAAACAACCTTTCATCCGTCTTTGTATGTTCGCCTCAAGATCTTTGTCGGCCTGAATGGCTTCCGCTGTAGGTTTCGGCGCTCCGGGAAATAAGACTAAGATGATGCTCATGTTATCTCGACTGCCCTGCAAAAATCGAAATTCGAAAACAAAAATGCGATTAGAAGTCGTTCAACAGCTGCTATAACGGCTTACCTTATACAGGCATGTATCTATCACTTGACTGGTAACTTCTTCTAAATTGTCTGTAACCAAGAGACGCGAATGGATATACTGGCATAATTCCTTGTTCGACATGACGTCCCAAATACCATCGCACGCTAGCACCAAGAAGTGATCTTCGGGGTCATCACGATCGCGCACAAAGATTTCCGGTTCGGGTGATACTAATTGCTCGCAAGGTCCCCGACCCTTTACATTCTTATATACATAATCACCTAATGCCCTACAAATTAAGTACGCCAAACGATTAAATTAATTTATCATCCAATTAATCACAAGGAAGAAGAAAATAAAAACGATGATGTGTCGGAAAGCAAAAGATGACAAACCTGCTAACAGCTAACGTGCCGTTGACGCGCTGAATCATCACCGAACCACCAGCATTCACAATGCGTTCCCTTTCGGCAGGGAGATTGGGCTTGTGATCTTGTGTTGTTAATACGGGACTGCCGCTTCGACACAAGACCGCACGCGAATCACCACAATTAGCTATGTAAATCTGTTTCGGCGATACAAACGCACAAACTGCTGTCGTACCACTTTTATCTTCTCCTACAGCGAAGATACAACAAGCAAACAAATTATGCACAAATAACGAACAACGGAAAAACAACTGAGTCTACCTGATGATAGTTCTGGAAGTTCTCGCATGGTGTCATCAAGTTTTAAGAAGCCGTTATGAATGCCCTTGCTAACATCCTCCTGGAATTCGCCGGTTGCCAAGATGGCGTCCAGCAGATGTTCCGCACAATGTGCTGACACTTTAGCACCCGCATGACCATCAAAGACTGCAAAATAAGACCAATCGGTCATAGCACCGCCAAGATCGGTTCGAACCATATGTGCATCTTCCATTTCAACTCGCCAGCCCTGCATGCTGGCGACTCCAAATCGCAATGCGTTCCCTGCAAGAAAAAAAAAACACGAGGAATTTTTATAAATTCAAATACGTAAAAATGTTATTATGTTTGAATAATTACCTTCCCCATGTTCTAAAACTTTGTCTGTCTTTGGCTTATCTAAAAATGCACCCATTGCTGCTATTCTTTCACACAGTATTATCGCACCTTCTTCATATTTTGCAAAATATATGGACGTATCTGGAAAGTCACACACAAAGATTGTAACACATCAATAAATAAATATAAATATTTAACAAAAATTTTGACAAATTCTTAGCTAATACTGACAGAACAACATGGATTCAAACAAATGTTACGCACAAACACACTGGGATCGTAAAAATCAATAAAAATTAACGAATAATTGCAGTTTTTTATTTATACGAAAGAGTCACTTAGAATTGCCCAAAAACAAATGCAGTACACTTAACGGTGTTCGATTTATTATTGTACAGTTCTTAGTAGACTTCATAAAAGTCTCCGAATCGACGAATCGGTCACACAAGTTTCGGAAGTTAATTATAATTGAACAATTACACAATTAACAACGACCATTCTATTCAAACGACGTGTGGAGGGTGCAGCAGTTTTGTAAGTATATTTCCAGCACACGTGATTTACTTCTCATTCTCATTGCCAATTTCATCATTTGTAAGTTTAAACTTGTGATTTTCGGCCCTGATTTCGTATTCGAATTGGATTTGGGAGAGTTTTAGAAGGAATTAGGTTAAACGCGTGCGAGGACACTACAAACAACACTTACGTGCAAATCGTTTGATATGAAACCATTCGTCGTTCAATCTGCATTCACAGAAATAATCATTGTTCTTAAAGATTCTGCTGCCACACTCCACTACACACGTCCGCTGGCACACGAATCACGATTTTATTATAAACAAGTCAACAAAATCCTAAAAATGGCGCAACGATGTAGGAAACGCGCATGCACACAGCGCTAAAAATAGCATGCAAATACATGACATAATCCTGACCCTTACCCACAAAACCGAACCGTTACGTGATTTTACATGCAACCATTTTGCATTCAACAATCACAAATTTATGCATTCCCAGTTTTAGAAAACAGTAAACAATTGATTTACCTGCTGTGAATAGAGCTCGTACACAATGCACGATGCGACGTATGTCCTCAACTCACATGGAACTTATTTTTGAGTAGTGGGAATCGGGAATGGGAAGTGGGAACGGGCGGGAAGTGTTTCGTTTGAGAGGGAAAAGCAGAAAATAACACATCGAAAATATACGAACGACTCGAACGCGTGATCGGTATGCCCAGAGTGCTAACTTTATAGCTAACTAAAAGCACTACGAACCAATCAGATGTCGGCGTATGATGACGCTTTCCATTAACTCCACCTATTTCCAGCAAACTGTTTTGGGCTTTATACGGAACCATGTAAATTTGTAGATTGTAAAGCATGATAATTCTCTTGCATGATGTTAAATTTTAAAAATTACAACTTATACCAATTTCCTTGATACCTGTTGTTTCGTGAACTAAAATTGTTTGCTTGACCAGGTTATTGATTTTAAATTATTTAAGTTTAAAATTGATCTAAATTACATTCGTTCTTATGGAGCAGTAAACAAGTTGTTCTACGTTAGCTTCATGACGTCGTCGAGAATATTTCTGGCTTCCCTTTCCACTTTCAAATTCATACGGCCAGAGCATTCAGTTAGAAGCGTCTAGCCGGTATGGTGGCTACTATGATCATGAAGGAGAAAACTGTAAGAATTTGGTTACACCGTACTTTTATCTTGATAATTCTACCCTTTAGTAGTCCTACCAGTGAGGGTTATTTTTCAATTGCCAAGGCCACCCTGAAATGACCCCTACAAACAAAAACACTATGTAAAAATTTTGAAAAGGGGTATGGCTTAGATGCATGTTTTGTCTCTTCTTCACTTGAATTTTTGTCTATACGTTTCACTGCGTCGCACTTACGGATAGTATTACCATGCCCGTTCGCCAGTACACAAATGTAGGCAACTTAATGAACAATTCGATCTCCATTGGTCAGAATCATAGTAGCCACCGTACCGGCTAGACGCTAGTCATTCGGTTCCAGTGATATCCACCACGTCAGCTTGCCTCCTCCAGCTCTCCAGCAGCTCCAAAATTTGACAGGAGCAGGATAGAACATCAATTCCTGCAGGAGGTCCCCGTTCTGGCTTTGCTTGTCTCTTCCTCGAATCCGTAACAGGCAACAGCAAAAAACATGTTCCATTTGTGTAAAAGTAAATGATAGGAAATGAACTAAAACCAGATGCACGTACATGGGTTCTTGATTGAAAATTGTGTGATTTATTTTGTGTTATCCGCGATAATATTGAAAAATGAGTGAATTGCCCGACACCGCAGTGCTCAAAACTGAGATCGAACGACTGACCAGAGAATTGGATCAGGCTTGCAGCGAGAAGATTCAATCGGCACAGTATGGGCTTGTTTTGCTCGAAGAGAAGGATTCGTTACACGAACGATGCGAAGAACTGGAAGGCCTTTACGAAAACACCAAACACGAATTGAATATTACACAAGAAGTTTGTTGAATTTTGTTATTTTTGTTTCTTCTTACGCGTGTTGTTAATTGTTGATCATTTGTAGGCATTGGCCAAGTTTCAATCTAGTCATAGAGTCACAACTAAAACTGGCATTGAGTCGGAAGAATCATTACTGAACGAATCGGCAGCTAGGGAAACATCATTGAACGGACAAATTGTTGAATTGGAAAGTGAACTGAAACAAGCGAAACATGAATTGGAACGAGTTACCGGTGAACGCGATCGTATGCTCCAGGAAAACAATGATATGGGAAAGGATAAAGAGGATAAGAGTATGGAATGCAAAAAGTTGCGGACGGAATTGAGGGAGATTAAGTTTAGGGAGACGCGTTTGATTACCGATTACTCGGAGCTGGAAGAAGAGAATATTGCTTTGCAGAAACAAGTGTCTGCTTTGCGGTCTGGGCAGGTGGAGTTTGAGGGTTTGAAGCATGAAAATCGAAGGTTGCTGGAAGAAATGGATATTTTAAATTCGGAAGTTGAAGAATTGACCAACTTGAAGAAAATTACTGAGAAACATATGGAGGAAGCACTGGAAAGTTTACAATCCGAACGTGAAGCTAAATACGCGTTGAAAAAGGAATTAGATCAACACATTAAACGGCAATCTTTCTATAAAATTAGTAACTTGGCTTACAGCATTCGTGGCATGGCTGAGGAGCAAGGATTGGGATCTGAGGAGGATGATATTCCAGGATTGAAACGTTACGAGGCAAATCTGAATGCTGATGAGTCAGGCAACGGTGACTTAACTTCGCCAGACGGTAAATGTTTCAATGGTCACTTGTTTTTCGTTCATTTTGTAAATGTTTTGCATGATTACAGGAAATCAAGTCGATCTATTCTCCGAAGTTCATTTGAACGAACTGAAAAAATTAGAAATGCAATTAGAACAAGTCGAAAAGGAAAAAGTTGCGCTAACACAAAATCTTCGCGACAACCAAACAATGGTTGACAAGTCCCAAACCGAACTACAAATATTCCTTTCCCGTTTGGCCCTGCTCACCGCTCATGTTGAATCCCTTCAGCATTTAACGCAAAAAGTTGATAACAATATATCGCCGCCGGATAGCAACATTAAGACGATTCTCAACCAATATAATCAATGGTTCAAACTTTCCGTTAAGGAGGTTGATCAATTGAAGCATGACCTTAAAGAATTCGAAAAATTGTCCAATACTTCCGACGCCACCGTTCAACTACGCAACGAAATCACGAATTTAAAGAATAAATTATTGGATAATGAACAGCGGGCTATGGATCTCGAAAATGATTTGCTATTGTTGAAAGAATTTGCCAGCGAAGCTGGCTCTTCAATTGATGGCACGCAAAATCATTTGCAAACTGTTACGGAAGAACTTGCGCAGCTTTATCATCATGTTTGTACTGTGAATGGCGAAACGCCGAATCGTGTTGTTTTGGAACACGAAAAACTATTAACGCCAAGTAAGTTATTTCATTGTAAAGTTGAAAAAATATTTGGACTTGAATTTATAACTGCGACGTTGCCATTTATAACCAAATCTATTGCACCGGGTGGAAAGGAGTGCAATAATTGAATGCACCGAATGGGTGCTATCATTTGATTGCACCCGGTTTAATCGTTTGCACCCATTTTATGCGTTCGATAGTTCGAGTAGTTCGCAACTATTTTGAGCAGTTCGGAACTACTCTGAGTAGTTTACAGTCGCATATCGGAAGCAATGCACCGCACTGGGTGCAATGATGAATTGAAACGTTGGATGTCTTGTTTTTTCCCAATTTTAAGTTTATGGCGGAAATCTGCACCCGGTGCAAACCGTGTTTATTTACATCGATAGAAACCGGCTTGCCATCACTGCTCAAAACTGATATAAATGAGTTTTGAGCTGTCTATGCATAATTTTTCGTTGAATGAATTTATGGTCGTTTTAATTTTTAATATGTTTTTTTTTTAGTGACTGAAACAGCACCATCAATTGGTGAAATTTCCAAATTGGAAGCTTTACGGCAACAATTAAAGTCTGATATCCCGCTGAACGATTTAGAAAGCCTCAACGATAGTATAATAATCGCCAAAAATGTTGTAACAATCGTTGATCAAATTAAACATCTTCGTACGGCAATTGAAAACACAATTGAACTAAGCAAGATTAAAGGCAAAAACGATTTGTCCTACGAAGGTTCGTTAACTATATTATTGAAAATTTGTGTACTCTAATAATGTAATAATTCGATATTAATAGGAAACAGCAAAGACCGAGATGCGGAAGCTGAATTTGTCGAACTACAAGAACAGATTATACGACACAAAAGCCTTTTATCCACGAAACGTGAACAAATCGCAACGTTACGGACAGTGTTGAAGTCGAACAAAAACACGGCCGAAGTGGCACTCAATAATTTGAAAGCGAAATATGAGAACGAAAAAACTATCGTTTCGGAAACAATGATGAAACTCCGAAACGAATTGCGATTACTCAAAGAAGATGCAGCAACATTCTCAAGTATTTATTTATTTATTTATTTACGAACTTTTGTGTATTCTTTTGTTTATTTTGTAGGTTTACGCGCAATGTTTGGTGCCCGTTGTGAAGAATACGTAACGCAAGTGGACGAATTACAAAGACAGCTGAATGCAGCCGAAGATGAACGTAAAACGCTAAATCAACTCTTGCGATTGGCCGTCCAACAAAAGTTGAATCTCACGCAAAAATTAGAAGACTTAGAAGTTGATCGCGAAATACGGAATGCTCGTCGGCCAGGTGTGCGTAGTTTTCAACGCGCTGGCCGCTCGAATCGGGATATGTTCTAGCCCAGGCGACGGCCTGCAATTGTGGCCATGGCGTTGATAACGGCGCTGTTTAAGCTCTAACTACGATACATCTACAACATTGAACACAAAATTTAATTCGTTTTGTAAATGCGGTGAGAAAATGTTGAGTTGATTTATTTTTAATACTACGATACAGCTACGAAGCAGCTGAAGGAAATTAAAAACTTGATGACACGGGATAAACGCAATTTTTATATATATATAATTGGATATAATTTATATTCACCAAAAACTTTCAGTTCAAAAAGAAATCAAAAGAAGTTTTAAATTTTAGAAAAGCATGGTTTTTAATTATTATTATTATTATTATTAAATATTGCAATTTTCTTATATTAATATGGCAAAATTTCCATCACAGAATTACGTAATTTCTGTTTACTTTTTACTGCTTTACAATATTAACTTTTAACTTAATAAAGGGGGCCGTACACGTTCCGGAAAACTGTGCAGTCCTCAAACTGAACTGACCTGACTCAACCTGAATCAGTCCAGAAATGTGCACAGTTTCTTACTACCACACACTCTCCGGAAATGCCGAACAGTTTTTCCTCAAAGGAGTTCCGGAGCGTGTATGGGCTACTTAAGAAAAGTTAAATTAAGGAAGCCGAATAAAACAAAATGCACGTGTCTCATGAGTGATTGTTCATTGTGCTTGATAAGCAATGTGCGAAAAGATATTTTGTTACGATTTATACTTAATCTAAATAATGATAAAACTGAGTAACCCCTTAACTATTAGTCTATAACAATTTGAAATTATTAATTGATCAAAGAATCAATTGTTTAGTTGATGATTATGATTAGCACAATGAGAAACAAGAAACTTCACACTTACATATACACGTATAAGGGATAGTGTTGGTAGAACCAGAGGCGTAACTACCATTGGGGCCCCGTTTCGAAGAGAACTTATAACTAACTAATGTTCATCTCGTCATTTACGTATGTTTTGGATTGTAATAGCCCCCCCCCCCCCTCTCAGATCATTTGTTACGCCACTGCTGGATAGAACTATTTAGTAAATTAGGTAATTTATCTATTTATTAATGAGTAATTACTATGATAGTAATTAATCAATTAGGAAACCCGATTAATAATAATATATCATATCCGCCCTATCCGAATTTCAAAAGAGATATATTAGCTATTCAAATATTAACTAATGAAATCAAGAAATAATGGCGTAAAGTGTAATTTTACGAAATGTTCTCTCAAACAAATACAGTCGACTAGGTATTTGTAATAGTCGACCGTTTAATTCGTCCCCATCACAGTTTTACTTATATTCTGAATTGTGAATTATGGAAATTCGTAAAAGTAAAAAAAAATACATGCTCGTGGTTCCGTTAGTTGAATGTCCAAAAATACGAAAATATGCGCTAATTCATGCTTTTTTTTATTTCTATTCTAAATGTTTGTCAAAAAAACAAATTTTATTATTACATTTAAAATCCCAAAAAATATATTATAAGATAATATAAAATAATGAAATTCCGAGCCCATCAACTAACGGAACGCGTCATGACAGCCCGTCCCTGACCTGCATGTTCATTGTTAATTATGTCCGTATAACTTATCTATTAGTAACAATTAGGTATTTATATTTATTATTAAGAAAATCGCAATTATTATTGTTTTTTTACTGTTTTTGCTAAAGCAAATATCAAAATATTTGTTTATTTAAATTATTTGTATTTAAATTATGTAGTTAACGTATTATTATACTACGACTAATATGGTATTTTAGCATATTTTAGGTAGAATCGTAATTAATCAGTCAGTGGTAGGACAGGATTGGAGTAACACTTTCTTTTAAGATTTTTTATTTAATTTAGCTTCAATTTTCAAAGTTTTTGTTGTGCCAGAAACTTTGAGTGACTTGTACAATATCTTTTGGTATTTTATTTGGTTCTACTTTAAAAGATGCAGCTTTTTAATTACTTTTCAACAACATAATTAATTAATGTCTAAACTCTCAAATGAATTAATTAACAATTGTTATATGAATATTATGAGAAAAATAATAATTAACTTTATGTTATATGTTGTACTTCTATGATATTTTTAATAAAATTTATTAACTAAATCGAATTGTGGATTATTTATTTGTTTCCTCGTCGATTTTTCGAAAACGACTGTTTTTGAAGTAGAAAGAAGGTAAAAAACGATTTTTTCGAATTTCTTCAAATGATTTCTAGACTCGGCGATTTTGTGATATTTTTTAAAAATCCAAAATTCTCGGTTTTTGTGCGCGAAAAACGCCAAATAACGACTTTTGTAAAACTTGTTGGAATTATTTTTAGAAATTTTTTTTGAATAATATTTCTTAAAAATCCAAAACGACGGTTTGTGACTCATTTGAAGTAGAAAAATTCTAAAAACCGATTTTTTTAAATTTACCGATTGTTTGATCGACACTATTTTTACTTTTCTTTTATTGAAAATTAAGCGATATGGAAGTTTCTATTAGCCCAGCAGGTGATAATTAGAATAGTTACTAATGTATTAGAAAAAAAGGAACGACTAAACGAGGACGTATCAATTGATTAAGTAATAACAAAATGCATTCACGTCATAATTCATGATTAATATTGCGAAAATTGTACAATAACAAGAAATTTAATCAAATATCCTACGAAATTCTTATGTGTTTTTTTATCAATTATTTTGTCTCCTCGATAATTTTCAAGAATTGCACGAAATAAAAACGAAAAATTTCTATAATTTACACACAAAACGATCATAAAGTATTCAGACAATACTCATATAGTGAAAATTTTTTATTCAGACACTTCCCCTCTGGATTATAGAATTGCTTCCAGCATCTAGTTCCTGAAGGAAAACGCGCACGGAAAAAAAATTCAATATAGTCGTGCAATATTTTATCGTCCAGGATATTACCAAATGACTTGAGATTGAAAAGCTTCAAAGCGCATAGGATTGAAATCCAATGAAATTTACATACTTTTGAATTTCCAACATTTTTCAGCGGTGCTGATTTTTATTTTACAGAGCTTTACTAGTGTCCTTGATAACCAGGATATTCCCAAAAATATATGACTGCAACTAGAGCTAGAGTAATTGAAAGGTTGAAGGTTGAAGTTTCAAAGCTTTCAATGCGCAAACGATTGAAAAATATATTGAAATGTAAAAGTAAGAACGTAAAACATCTCAATTTCTACCCTTTTTCTGATTTCTTTCTTTAAAGCAGCCTACAGACGATCAACTTGGTTGTCAACCATGTTGACAATTTGCAATGGTGAAGACCATGTTGATCGTCTGTATAGATAGGTTGAAATTTCATGTTGGTGCACAGTAGAGGTGTGCAAATAGTAAGTAACGACTATTTTGTAGTAGTTACTAACTGGTAGTCGTTAGTAACTACTACCAGTTTTTAAAAGTACTCGTTACTTTGTAACGACTAATCGTTGCAAAGTATTCGTTACTTTAGTTACTTTAGTAACTAAAGTATCTACTAAAGTAACTAAAGTAACGAATATTTTGTAACGACTACCTGCAACGACTAGTCGTTACAAAGTAACGACTACTTTGTAGCTACTACTCGCGGCAAAAGTAACGAATCGTTACTACTACTTAAAAGTAACTAAACTGCACACCTCCAGTGCACAGGTTCGAGTAAAATCAAAAAGTTTTCATTTTTATCAACTTGGAGGTCAACCATGTCGCCGACCAAGTTGGTGGCCTGTAGGCCGCTTTACAGAGAGTTTACAGACTTTTTGTATTTTGTTTTTAAAGAAACTTGACAAAATGACAACTTTACGGAGTTATAATTTGAACCAGTAAATTGATTACGAGATCAAAGCCAAGAAGCGACTGAAAATGTAAAAATCCATTAAACATAAGTACCCACTGGCGTAGCGAGCGGTAACTTGGGGGGTGATGCGACACTCTCTTTTCAATTAAAATGTAATGTAATGCAATTTTTAATATATATATTTTAAATTGAAAAAATTAAAACTTTTAGTTTTTCTAATAAAATTTTCAGCACCCGGGTTTAAAAATTATTGATGCGACTACATCACTCTGCTCCTGCACTTACTTATATTGCTCAATACTCCACTCACAGTTAGTTAGTTCTGTCCAGTTTTAGTGAATTTAACAATATTCGTTAAATTTGATAATTTCGTAATTAAAGCGCAAAGCAAGAGATAAAGATATAAAAACGAAGCGAGCGAAAATGAGTGAAATTGATAAAATTGTCGAGGTCAAGCCGTTTAGGGTCAAACGATTCGGTCTCTTGATACACCTCTTTTACACAATCATCCATATTACATATGTATTTAGAATGTCTATATCAATCAATCCAGTCATGTTTTTGTAATTTTCAGACTTTCGATGTTGTTGCTTGTGTTGTTGTGATGATCAATCGTTTAGTCTCTTGTACAATACGCGACTGTCCATCGATTCTCGCATGTTATACGCGTTTCTGAAATACCTATAGGTATATTAATATATTTATGAAAAGTTGATGAGACATGTGACAAGTGCAGTTTTATTCTTAAACATTCTTATGAATAACAAACAGTGAAGTAGAAAGAAACAAAGTTTCTAAATGTCTTGATAGTAACGAACGGTGTTTTCAATTTTGAGAGACAGTTTTTACTTATTCAAAGAGTATAAAGTTCCGGCTGGGAAGTATTCAGACTTGTTAACGAAGGATAAAAACTTGTTATTCACTTACTTTTTAGTTTTTTGCAGTGAAAAGTTTAAGTTTTTAGAAAAATGTGTACCTAAGTCGTGTGGACTGTTTTTCTTTTTGTGAAGTTTGCGGATTTAGTGAAAAGTACAAATACGGAAACATTTATTTTCCAAATTTGAATTATTGATGCAAATAAAGTTGAAATAAAATTTTGATAAACTACTACCACTACTTTAAACAAGTGGGAATGTTATGATTGATTGCTACACTAATTTGTTAACATAAGAAAAAAATCGAAAGAAAAAGGTAATATTGAAATTTTTGAATGATTCAATTTGTTCATATATGTATATACAGAGCATTTTTTTACCATCGAACATGTTCTCAGTTAAAATAAACTAATTGATTGTGTGAGGCCGATAGGTGCTACTTTCCACCTCTCTACACCCAATTATGGTATATTGAATATATCATGGGTCCAGTCTTGCAATTTGGCCATCAGTGGTCTACCCAGTGCTGATGAGCTTCAACTAAGAGCGAAACAGCTGTCCACGGGTTGACTGCTGGTGACCAAGTTGCAAGAACTGGTAATTGCATACAAGGTGAAGCATCCCCGAGGAGCGAAAGTTCCCACCAAGTCTTCTTAATTGATTGTTGTTTTTTGTTTATGATTATTTACGAATTTATTTATTAAATAAAATCACGTCCACGGATCGTGCATCGACCTCATTTTCATTTTATTGATAGATACAAAAGGTGATTTAGCAAATAAGTTCAAAAACACAAAACGTAACTGTATATCCTTCGCCTACTCTACCATTTCGAGTGTGAGGCGTGTTCGTGTGGGTGAGACTTGATGTGTTTTTGCATTTTTATGTTACTACAATTCATCGCATTCGTGATGGGTTACTATATCGCCGACAACACTTCTCATTCCATACTACTTTGGATAGACGACTGTTTTCTATGACATGTAACATTGACAGTATACACATCTATTGAACACAGTCGACACAATTTTCTCCGACTCTGTGGTTTGAATCCACGACCCCCCGATCAACAACCAAAGTGTTAACCGAACTTTCAAAACGTAACTAAAAATTGTTAAAAGTTATACAAAATGCATGAGTGAAACGTGAAAATAAATAAATCATGCAGATGCACATGTCTCATCGTTATCTTGACACTTCAGTTGAGTTGCTAGTCAGTAAAGTTGGCAAAGCTGTGCCATGCCAGTCTTCGCAATAAAAAGTAATTACTACCCGGCTGTACGTACTCTCTCTCTGTATACCCAGACCGGATTTGGATGAATGATTAAATGCAAATGAATGACCTTACAGATTGGATTTCACATCGACGATCAACGACGACATTTATTCGATTTGTAATTGTAAAACCAATGGTAAAACGATTAGCAATATTTTTATGTTTTCAATGTTAAATGACTGCCCGAGATATCTAATCTACTTAAGTATATCTAACATTTTCCATTATTTACATAAATTATTAATTATAAGTTGTTAATTATTTTCGGTAAATTGATAACACCATATATTCTTTTTAAAGTATTTTGTTGTTTTTTTTTAATAGCCAACACGGGTTATATCCAAAATATAATATTTTTGCAAATTTATAATAATCAAAATTTATTATGATATACAGAGTGATTTATTTAAATGCTTGACAAACAAAAAAGTTACAATATTCCTAGAGGGAAATGTGATGCCACTGGTCCACCATATTGGGTTGAACCCTCAGTTGCACCATAACAAACTAAACCCCTAAAATGTAGACTACCCAAAGTACACGCACAGATTAGCGAAGCGAGATTGGAGTTTATTTCAAATTTCGTGATTAATTAAAATAACAGGCGGTTTTTTTTTGAAATATAAACAATAATTAAATATTCATAGATACGCTCTGTTTACGCAATGTTCGTAGCTATAATAAACGAGTTAAACTCATGGCAGTTAAAAGTAATTAATTTCAATGATCATA
This sequence comes from Liometoxenus newtonarum, assembly GCA_030264535.1. Lineage (NCBI taxonomy): Eukaryota > Metazoa > Arthropoda > Insecta > Coleoptera > Staphylinidae > Liometoxenus > Liometoxenus newtonarum. The sequence goes on from JARJEB010001831.1 coordinate 29,031, forward strand.
TCGTTACTGTCAGTTGTCAATTTTCTTCTTTGTCATATTTGAATTGATTGTTAACTTCTTTCTCAAGGCTTAGTTATAGTCTTTAGTTAGTCTTTACAATAATCATCAAAATAGCTCTCACACTGATGCACTGACTTGTCTTCGTGGTGTGTCGTCATCCTTCCCACATCCCTATACTCTCTCCCAGTCTGTCTGTCTCCCCACTGCCATTAGTTTGACTCGTTTATTTTACCGTCGAACATAGGAACATAGTACATGCTATGTTCGACGGTAAAATAAACGTACGGTATATTAAAATTCCATTATTTCTAACTACTCAATTTGAATCTATTCCCATTCAACTATAAATTTAATAAAGCTCATTAAAACAATATCAATAAAATGAATCTGAATAGAACAGGGATTCTCAAAGTCATGTCAAGCCCATTTTTGGGTGGGTGTTGAGATGAAGACCAAACGCAGCTAAACTAGGAGTTTTAAGCGAAATCTTTCAAAAGTAAAGGTCGGCCCGCAAAAGTTTGAGAACTTGTGGAATAAAAGATTCTTTATTGTATTCTCCATTCTGAGAACAAACTAGACTTCCAAATTTAATGAAAGCATAAAGCCACAACATGCAACTTGTTATTTTTAGTTATTGTTAGTTATTATCTTGCTAGCTTGTTGTTGTTATGTTGGTAATTATGATACACGTTTGATTAAAACTTAATTAAACAAACACAATACTTATCTACAGATATATATCATAATTAAAAGCTTCATTTCTATTTGATTTATGAAAATGTATTGCTTTTGATGAACTATAGTTATTGTAATTATTTTATACAGGGTGGATAGAAATTGACGGATAATCGCCAGGCAATTATGTAAATCGGGGCAACCAAACAAAAAACAAAATGCTGAAAAAGTCCTGGTTTGTCTTCAAGAGCGCTTTAAAGTTCGATTTTTGGTGCCGGTAAAAAAATTGCTTTCCTTCCACAAAAAAGAATTTACAAAGTTAAAAATACACTTGGCAACATAGCACATTTTCAAAGTTTTTAAATGACATTATAATTCAAAATTAACGACTTGGTAGCTCAACCGGTTAACACTTTAGTTGTTGATCGGAGGGGGGTGGTGGGTTCAAATCTCAGAGTCGGAGACAATTGTGTCGACTGTGTTCAATAGATGTGTATACTGTCAATGTTACATGTCATAGAAAACAGTCGTCTATCCAAAGTAGTATGGAATGAGAAGTGTTGTCGGCAATATGGTCACCCATCACGAATGCGATGAATTGTAGTAGATAACATAAAAATGCAAAAACACATCAAGTCTCACCCACACGAAAAAACGTCTCACACTCGAAAGGGTAGAGTATAGGCGAAGGATATACAGACATAATTCAAAATTATTATACTTCATCTAGTTTTGTAGCAACGGCAAAAGGTCCTCGTGAGTGTACATTATTATTAAAATTTTCGATCTAGAAATTTATCGGGACAATTTGTATCCACCCTGTATTGTGAAAACTGATTTAATTTTTATAATCTACCTATTTTTACGTTAATGAAATTGAAATTTAACAATCGCGAATTAATAAAATATTTTCAAATCGACAAATTAGTTTATTAAACAACATTTACAAATTTTATTTATTTACTTTCTGCCTGATGATGGAATAAAAATCATTCATTTTTGATTTTATTTTTGATTAAATTTTCTGTTTATCCAACAATACAAACGAATTTATTTGAATATTTTGATTCTATTAATAGTCGAAATATTTATTAAATTAAATAAAATCTATCGAATGTGTATTCGCAATAATTTAATTTCTTGTATCACCTTGTATTAAGGATAGGTATAAAAGTGATATCGGCGTGCGTCTATTTTATGGACGAGGGACGAGCGTCGCGTCGCTTGATTCGGCGTCGGTACGTTGAACGAACGAGAAGTAACCGTCGCGTATATATTCCAAAGAAACGCAAGAAACAACGTTCGGGACGGGCGGGCAGATATAAGAAATTAAAAAAAAAAAACAATAAGAAATAATAAATATCTTGCGGTGATGATGCTTCGAGCAAATTTACAACAAACAACAGTTTTTGAATTACGTGCTGGTGACGACAATTGCAAGTTGACACGTGCGAAAATACGAAAACACGCGTGATGAGGTGCGATCACTGAACAAAAAGTAATCAACATAATTATACAAGTTTTGTGTGACACTTATGAGAGGACTATAGAATGCGTCAAAAGTCAAAACAAAACGAAACAACAAAATAAAACCCAAAACCGTTGAACGACCAAAAGAAAGAACGCGCATATATAAGAGAGTAAGAGAGAAAAAGTTTTAGTTTATTAGACAACCAACAACAGTGAAAGAAAAGTGAGATGTGAATATTTTGTGTAGCACGAATTGATTGAAATTAATACGACATTAATCGATGTTCATCATCAGAGTCAGAATGTTTACTAGTTCCTATTTATTAATATTTAATGTGTAATCGATTCATCTACTAACTACTTTTTTGCGTTGTGTCAACCACATAAAAAGTTTTTAAAAGTGTTTATTAAAGAAAAATTATAGATTTTTGTGAATAAATACAAAGTAAAAATAATTTGTGAATTTAAGTATACTTAAAATCTCAAAAAGTTATTATAAATTACGTAACTTTATTTTTTGTTTTTGGTTACATTATACAATTTTAATTAAAGTGCGCGCGGTATTGAAATTTGTAGGTGAAAATGTATAATTTCAATAAAAGCTCTTAAAACGTGACCGTTTCTGGAAAACAGTGTATTTCAATTATTATTAGTTGGAAAACATTAAATATGACTTGCATCCATTTAATTAAAAAGGTTTCTTCGCCTTCATGTTAATTACTTGAAAATGCTTATTCTACGAAATGTAAACTTACAAATACAAATAAGATAATTGAAAATATTCGTGTTTTAGTGACGTTTTAGTGATTTTGGAAATCATTCGACAATGGAAACTATAAAATGCGAAGACTTTGTCAATTACAAAATGTAGGTAAGATAGGGAAAATACGTTTAGGTTTCCAAGCTGACCATTTTATGGCTTTTGTCTAAAACTGCAATTTCCCAGAATTTATTTAACACAAATAATTTGTAACAGCCGTAGTTCTACCCGCGAGAATGTTATTTCTTCTATAGGCAGGAGTGTAATGAAGGGAATAACACACACACACACACACACACACACACACACACACACACACACAAACACAGGCACATAAAATTAAACAGGAGTTTTTAATTTTGCTTAAAAAACATGGTGCATTTTATTGCATATCTATCTTTTTCAAACTTTGCCCTTAAGGTAAAATGTGGAACCTGATAAGCAAACATTTGCCCGGCTCGGTCCCACTCATCTTTCAAGCTAGGTCCGCAAATTTGAATTTTTTGGCCGCTTTAGATTTTAACGTCTTTAACGAAAACGTTATTTGACGCATATAATTTGTAACAGCCGTAGTTCTACCCGTGAGTGTGTTATTCCTTCTTTAGGCAGGAGTGTAAAGAAGGGAATAACACACACACACACACACACACACACGCACAGGCACATAAAATTAAACAGGAGTTTTTAATTTTGCTTAAAAAACATGGTGCATTTTATTGCATATCTATCTTTTTCAAACTTTGCCCTTCAAGTAAAATATGGAACCTGAAAAGTAAACATTTGCCCGGCTCGGTCCCACTCGTCTTTCAAGCTGTGTCCGCAAACTTACATTTTATTATGGGCCCTTTAGATTTTTAAGTATTTAACGAAAAATTCATTTAAAGTTAGTAATTTGTAATAGCCGTAGTTCTACCAGTGAGTATTATTCCCTTCTTTACAATTCTGTTTTACTTTTTTATGCAATAAAGTACAGACCGGGATAGTGTTAAAGAAATTTAAAAATTTTCAATCATAAAATATTAAAATCTCGAGTTGGGGTATAGCTCGGATTTAATTCGACGCTCACACTTATCCCGTTCCTTTTGAGGAATTGAATACTTTCCAACCTTACAAGGTAAACTATTATTTTGCATTTTTCTTCTTAAATTAATAAATTGAGTTATAGGTTCGGAATTCGCCGTAGACTAGAGTTAGAGGGAAATAATACGAATTAATAATATATTCAATGTTTTCAAAGTACCTATTCTCGTTTTGCTTTAAAATTTATTAATTTCGATAAAACATCGAAACTTTTCTAACATGGTACTACTTCGAAAGCCTGATTTATATTTCTGATTGCATGCCTAAAGCCTATAGGTCATAACAGCTGTGGTTCTTTTACCTTTTACTTCCGATTCCGTTCGTTTAGAGTTTAGAGGAAAAGTTCGTGTCTAAATTTTTGATTCAACCAAACCGATCTGATGGTTTGTGTGTGTGTGTGTGTGTGTGTGTGTTTTCGTCTTTCGCCTTTGGCCTCCAAAGTATCCGAATGGAGTCGTGCGGAAACCAAAAGAGGAAATGATGTTTCTTTCACATACGCAAAAGGCAAACTTACAATAGATTCGCACGTTTCCAAATATCTAGTAAACTTCAACCTACAGAGTGATCAAAAATTGTCGATTCATGCCTTCATGGATACCTAACTCACTTGACTCACACAGTATATACTATATATAGTTATTTGCTTATAAAAGATTGAAATTTCCAGTCCCGTGTAAAAGAAAAGTTAAGAATTAATTTTGAGTGGGAAATTTGAAACGTCAAAATTCGTTAATGTTAATATTTGTCGTTGCGTATGTGCTCTGCTTATTTTTTTCCGTTTTCACCCACCCATATGAAAATGTATGCATTTCACGTTGTCGTATTGTATTTTATTTACGTTATATTCGTATTCATATTTATGTGACTCATACTTGGTGCCCGGTCTGTTGGCATGCTTTTTGCTTTTGTCCCTCTGAACTTACAAAAGCAAGAATTTTTTGCATGACACTGAAATACCAAAACTGCAACTGCATTGTATAAAAATCTATATTTATTTTCCGACCCAGGGCGGGTCCGCTAACTTTAGCGGGGCCTACCCACATAAAGGCTGCAGCACATAAAGACCATGCCTAAATCCGCATCTGTTCCGACCTTACTAAAAGAAAGATTATAATCGGTCAAAAATTTCGAACTCCGGTTTTCGATGAAATTTCTCTACAATTTCCACTTTCCGATCAAAATTACTTTTTTAAGATCAACGAGCTCTACGAAATCATAGTCGATATGGTCGCATGGAAATGCGTAAGGATTAATTTGACTATATCATTTTTATTCCCGGTGATCCTGGTGATCCCGAAGAAACTTTGCCAATAAGCTGAAATTTCTCTAAAATTCCAGTTCAAACCGGAAAACCATAGATTTCTATCTTATAGTTATTCGTTTTTCATTATGAGTTTTTCACGTCTTGTTGCGTTGGAACATTCTTTTTTGTTATGCATCATTGAATTATGAACCTAATACCTAATACAATACGAAGGGGCAAACGAAGGATAACTAAAAATGACTTTTATCTCCGAACGTCGTATAAGTGACACATTACATTCTCTGTTGCATGGTGTATAAGTGTAGCTTTATTGCGCCTCCGATACTCGTAATAATGTATACCTCCTAGGCGCATAAAGTGATTCGGACCAATCGGCGTGCAGTACGCAGTGGAGCAGTTCTATGCAACCCAACTCACGTAGATTGATTCGGACCAATCGGCGTGCAGTACGCAGT
>JARJEB010001832.1:0-15413 GCA_030264535.1 Liometoxenus newtonarum
CGTGACCGCATCCTGGCATATGATTCGTTGTATGCTGTTAGATGTAGTTACGTGTTCTTTCTCTGTATTTGTCTATCGTGGTGACAGTATATAGAGTCGGCTAGGTGGTTCGATTGACTATGCCTTCTCCACACTGACTAGCTCCAAGTAGAGCGAAACATGTGTCTGTGGATGGCATAGTTTATATATTTTATTTTTATTTTTTGAATTGTTAATTGAATATTTTCAACAAAAAGCCATCAGCATATTTTTCTTAAACATATAAATATTAAAAGATTTCTTGGAGATAAGTTGAAAAAGCAATGAAAAAAACTGCTGAAAACATAAAGAAATGAATTGTAAAAACACGTATTAATAAACCTTTCAAAACATGCCCGTAAATAACTTTTCAGCGTAAATTCTCTTTACAATTTTACATACTAATTCTTTTCAAGTATGAATTCACATGATTCTTGTAGGTAATTGTGATTTGTTATTTTTACACAAACGAGTTTCGTTTAAAGTTAAATTTTGTACGTTCATGTATGTTCTTGTTCACATTCCTTCGATAACAAAATAAGTAAAAAGTTTGAGTTACGTTCTTGATATAAGCTACTAACCATCGGCAAAAATAATTAGCATTTCGTTATTTGTGCAAATCGATACATTAAGATTCCTTATTTACGTTTACAATTAATAATAATTATGATAATTAGAAAAAATTTAATCACTGCAGAGACATAAACGTAATTGGTGTCTACATGTGTAAACATTTCGCTTATTTGGTAATGGCATTTCAGTTATTTGCTTTAAACAGCGAGTACCGGTTGAAAATAACACTTTAACTTAATTGAAATCAAGTTAAGAAAATGATCTTTAATTCAGTGTTTAAATGGAATTTTTGATTTTTTTATTTATTAAATTAATTGAATAGCTTACAAGGTGTAAGCTCATAATTCTGGCAATGTACACTTGCATATTTGCATCCAGTCACGTTTTTACCCCGATAATACAGAGGAAATAGATACTGGAAAGTGAAGATGGCGCTCAAAACACAGAAATCTACATATTTTCAGCGCCATCTTAATCTTGTAGCATGCACTAATCTATCAGATATCATTAATGCCCTGTCTGCTGTCACTTTATTGTATTGTCGAAGGATTTAGCTCCGAGATAGATGAATTCGGTCAAATGAAATGGTTTGAAGTTTGAAAAATGATATTTTGTGATTCTCTGCACTGAAAATATACAAATACCTAATTACAATAACTAAAGATGTAAGCTCATAATTCTGGCTATGTATACATTTGCATTTTTACATTCAGTCACTGTTTTACCTAGACAATACAGAGGAAATGGATACTGGAAAGTTAAGATGGCGCTTCGGGTAAAACACAGGAATCTACATATTTTCAGCGCCATCTTAACCTTGTAGCCCGCACTAATATATCAGAAATCATCAATGCCCTGTTTGTTGTCAGTTTATGATATTGTCGAAATTTTTATTAAATATTTGCAAAATGCATACATATTAAGGGCCTATAATTAAAATTGTTGAAGCAAAACTTAACGAATAAAGTGATAAATGAAGTGTGCGTGTCGTTTCTATGGCCTGCAGGGAAGTGCTGGAAGTGGAAATAATTTAAAACGATTTGTCCAGAACTAGGAATGAGGAATTTCGAGTAGTTCCAAACATTTTCCAGGATTTTCGCGTCCACTAAGTTCACAAGCCTGCCATAAAATTGCATCTTAATGTGCTGTTGGGACGTCTTTACGATTTTATGATATTCACAACTTTCATTTGCATCCTGGCATCCACACAAAATAACTTGCAATTTAAAATGTAAATTGACTTGAGCCTTCATTATTCATATATGAAACTTGAAGTTTAATTTAATTTTATTGCAATACAATTTTCTATAAACTACAAACTACAAACAAGTGAAACTTGTGAATTTCCAGTTTTAATTCTATAAATGTTGCATTGGATCAACAGAGGAATCGGAATAGAGTAACTTTAAATGTCGAGGTGTCCACGAAACAACATTGAAATAGAGATGCAATATGTATTTGTGATTGTTTACACTGTGGATAATTCGATATCTCGTGGTTATTTGGAGAAAACCTAAGAAAATGTAGATTTCTGTAATAAAAGTGAAAATAAATACCTACAGATATCTACATTTTTCAGTACCATCTTTTAGTTTCAATATGAACTGGTAGAAAACGTAAATTTGTTTTACGGACGATTAATAATTATGCCAATAAGGTGAGTGGAACACAGAGTACATAAACTTCATTAGAAATATACCTAGCTATAGTAAAAGCTTCAATATGTGATGTGTGAAAAGCAAATGGTCTATGAAATAGAATACTTTCCAGCCTCCAGGATGAATATTAGAATAAATATATTTATATCGGAAGACATTAACTTCAACAGCTAAAGACTGAAAGCCAAATTAATGTTACACCACATCAGCGCCCACCAAAATTAAAGTACAAAAAGGAAAAAGAAAAGTAACAAAGTTAATAATATGAATATGAGTTTGCATGCGGTATGGAAATATTTATTTGAGCTGTACAAATTTATGAAGTTTCAGTTTATTTCTTATTTTCAATTTAATTAAATTAGTTTGAGTAAATTTAGGTTTTTGTTTCGGTTTTTGAATGAATGTATTCGAAAATTTTTATTATTATTTTCAAAAAAACTGCCGTCCGTGTGTGCACTCATAACTCGAGAACGGATCATATGATTTTCACGATTTTGGGTTTGATGGATTCGTATTGGCCCAAGGAAGGGCACTATGGAGGAAAATCCCGGAAAATTTCCAGGAAAATTGAAAAACCGGGAAAATCCGGTTTTAGTACATTTGTTCGAAAACAGATGGCGCTGTACATCGACTTTGACATTTTGCTTTGATGAATTGACCGAATTACATGAAGCAGCATGTGCATGCTCGGAATTATTATTTTCATTAAATTAACGAATTTGGGCGGAACGAAGTTTTGTAATAAATCTGAATTGATTTATGATTTTTAAATGCCGATGCAGTCTTGCCAGATTTTGATTGATTAAAACGTCATAATAATAGTCAACTTTCTATACACGAACAGGCAACTTTATATACGTGTACAGAAAAGTTAACCCGCAAATATAGGCAACTTAATCTTGTTAGTAATTGTAGACCACAACTCAACAAAATGCAGAACAAAATCGCAATGAAAATTTAAAAATTCGTTTTTAATTCTTTATTTTATCTGTGTTGTTCTGTTCCATTAAAAGGGAACATTGTTGAAATTAAAAAGCTTAATTTGAATCGAATACCAGGTTGGTTAGGTTAAGTGAGGTTAGGACAACATTGCAGTATATTTATGAAGATTGAATCTTGGACTGAATTAAATATAAGTAAATGGAAAAAATAGCAAAACCTCCTGAACCTTAGCAGAGTCACTTCGTGTCTTTCGGCAGACCGTGTTTGGTGATCCTGTGTGTGTCAGCCATGTTGTGCGGAGGTTGGAATTTGCGGGAAATTTGAATTTGCTATTTGCATTGTGAGGTAAATTCAATTTCCCGCAAATTCCAACCTCCACACAACATGACTGACACGCCGGAGGTCACCCAAACACGAAAGGAGTTTATGGAAACGTTTGTAAAGGACACAAGAGAGAGAGAATGAAATAAGCAAGAGCACAATCTGCACATAATCAGTATCAATGTCAACAATCCAGAAGTCAATCTCATAACATCATGGCGCATGCGTAAACAAATACTTAAGAAAAAGAAATATTTCAAGGATACTTAGAAGAGTGGTTTCCAACTTTTCTTTTAATTAAAAAAACTGTTTAATTACATTTCTGTAAGTAGTTAGCATTTTTGATCAATAAATGACAAAATTTCCGTGCTAACGAGCTAACAAAAGACGCCAAATTAAAAGACCAAAATGCAATTTCAAGGGCAATGAACTTGTTAATTCCGTTCATACACTGATAAATATTATATTGCGCAATTAACAAGGACGATCGACCATCAACCATTCTCTTTGATCCTCGTTACACGTATTTCACAATGTATTCTGTTCTTGAGTGCCTTTAAGAGGGCTAAGAAAAAAAAATCGTTATTCGTTGTTCTGTTACTTTTTCTTTTGTTTACGTGCTGGATTAATATGTCCTTTACTTTTAATTAACATTTTTTTTGTTTGACGCAATTGTGTAATAGATATATGATCTCATTAATTTAATTTCATTTTCCTCAAAGAAAAACTAAAAAGAAATTAGGGAATTTTTGTTGCTTTATTTGCTTTCTGTTGATCGATTTCGGGTTGGTAATTATTGTTATATATAGTTTTTAGGTTTGAAGTGTAATGATGAAAGTACATGTGCGTTTTAATACAATATAGATATGAAAAGAGCTTCACTGCCTCTCAGTCTCATTCATTTAGTCATTAATTTATACTGACGCCAATCAAAAACGTATTCGGCCGTTCTTTCATTCCTTTTCTTCGTTAATCAAGCGCGCACTCATGACGTACGAAACCCGAAACGGATACATAAAATAATCATCAGACGAGACATATGTACATGTCATGATGACCCAAAAGACACTAACCGAAGCTCTAAGTATAACAGTAACAAATTATCAAGGATGAACACTGAACAGAAAGATAAAGAAAGAAATGTTGGCTATACCCAAACTCGGAATTTTATTATTTTATGATTTATAATTTTTATATTTTATTGACACAATCTCGGTCCGTACTTAGCTGCATAAGAAGGTAAAATTGTAAAGAAGGGAATAACACTCACGGGTAGAACTACGGCTGTTACAAAATGTGTTTGAGTAAAAGCCATAAAATAACCTTTTTGAGTCCAGACTCGGGAAGTTCCCTAAATTTTATTGAGTTGTAACATTTTTTTATCTGAAAAGCAAAACTAACAAATTATCAACATATGAACTTGTTTCTAGTTATTATTATAAGAAGAAATAAAATAACATGAATTAACAGAAAGATTAAAATCTTTAAGTCTGTGAAAGTAGGAAATATTTCAATCACAAATTTTTCATTGAAATCTTAACAATTTTTAATCACAAACTACAATTTCCCATATTTTTATTTATTTCTGCACTCACATTCTTTTGCAAAGGAAAATGACGAGATCGATCTATATTAATCCTGCTCATTGATACATTAATTCTTCATTCAATGATTGAACGCTAATGAATTGCATAGAAAAACATACAAAAATATCTACTGTACAAGTAAACAACACAAGAAATTTTTTTACGCGAAATCGATTCATTTTAATTTACTTCCATACTTCTTTCAATATTTCGACAGTCGTAAACTCCCAAAATATCTAAAAGAATAAAGATTACCACCAACAGCTTTCAGGCCCAGCAGAATAATGTACGCGGAAAAAAAAAACGAAACGCAAACACATAAAAACATCAAAATCGTAAAGAATCATAATAAATTTGTTCAAAGCTTAAATAATAAGAATAATAATAATCGTTTCGTTTTTATGTTTCTACCCAGTTTTTCGATTTCCTCATTTTTTATTGCTAAATAATGTTCCTCAAGTAGTAATCCATAAATTCGTAATTTATTATGTTCATAATTCGGTATACATTCTTCTCTTTTCAGCGTTTAACTTTTTAATTTTCCTCTTTATTATACCTAGAAAATTATTGTTCACTTAATGAACGGCTGAACAACAGCAGAGTTTGCATTGTAATAACTTGAAATGGACTTTTGTAAAGAGTTGGATTAAATCTTAAACATTTCTTAGAAAAAAATAAATGTAAAAGTAATTATCAAAACGAAAAGTTTTAATACGTTCATCAACCTGCCGGGATATTAATTTATTTGCAATTCTTTGAAAGGTTTTTATTAAGACATTTTCGGTTATTGGATTATTTCCTTACTTCAAAGATATTTTATTTCTAAAAATCTGAAGAATTCTTGTTGGTTGCAACATGTTGGATGGAATTTGGAATTTCCAAGATGCACTACTGCCCCTAATATTTTCCCATTTCTATTTATATTTCTAGGTCTTTTTATTTTTATCAAAACTATGTTATTCTTCTCCACATGGCTGAATTTATTTTTATCCTCATCGAGCTTCCCCGTCTATATAATCCAAGTAATGGGTGCGAAAATGTAAAAACAAAACACCAAACACGACATGACCATCACCACATTTAACGCCTTTACACTTAAGTTTATAACTCTCGGTCCTTAACTTTACTTTTACACCCAAATTACAAGCGCCTAGGTCAGTAAAACGCCAGGCCAAAGTCACAACAATACAGAACAAGTTGAAAGACGATGGAAGAAAAACCGTTGGAAAACTGGGAAAAATACAAAAAGAGGAAATTAAGCCGATAAATAAACATTATGTATATGCGTGACTAAAAGTGTTGAAAGTACCTATTTCGTTAATGTGCCCTCTTCTAGTTTTCCGACTCGTTGCAGTAAGGGGTAGTTATTACTTTTTTACGGTTACAAGTTTAACGCTTTAAGTTAATTGCTACGAGGCACTGTTTTCCGGTTTTTAAACGAATGAATTTGAATGAAATTAGTAAAATTGTTCTCTTAAAAATAAGACAGTTTATTTGAAAATAATTCAATAATTTCAGTTGTGTTTGGGTTAGTCATAAGATGAAAAATTAACTTTTGAAAAGTGTTGGTTATATCAAAAACAAGCTGATACAGCAAACTTTCAGCAAACTTTAACACCATTAACCAATGTTAAATGCAACCGTGCAACGAAAGTTTTTCAATTTGTTTGGAATTTCTGCTTCTTTTGTTGTTATTGTTCCAATATTTCAATGATAAGCTCTTAGAATTATTGATTTTAAAACAAATAATAAAAAGAAATTCAACCAATTTTTCGAATCTTACTAAAATTACGAAACAATAACTGCTTTTGTAAGAATAATTGCTTAGAGTAGTTCCGGCGTAATACAGAACTAATCCGAGTATCTAGTTTACAGCGTAGAATGTCGATTATATTTCCCTCCTTATTTCGTATGATCACTAGGTAAGAAACAGAAACCTTTAGTCTTTAAACGCGCATGCTGTGATATAAATTTATATGATTAAACGAACTTACCTGTGAAGTTCGATCATTATACATATAACCGCTTCATCCGAATTGATCGCTAAGAAAAACGTTTTACTGTCCCCAAGAGCAATTTTCCGTTTTATACGAGTTTTCCTGCTGCTGTTTTTCGCTTCCAAGGGTACCTATGTAATATAATCTCGACTTGTCCTAACAAAATAGTCGAAATAACTAAAATAAGTAAAATAGAAAGTATAAGTAGATGAATAGTAGATGAAATAAATAGATGAAATAGAAAGAAACATAAATGTTGAGTGTTTAAAGGCGAATGTTGTGTTATAAACTTATAAATTTATTTCTATAATCAAACGAACTTACTTGAAGTTCGATCATAATTATATGACGGCCTCATCCGAATAGATCACTAGGTAGTTCCCCCTTCTGGTCGCCAGGAGTCACTATACATCCTCGCGTTACTACATAGTGTTAAATTTGGAAAAGATCTGGCTGGTATAATAAAGAGCGAACTTCCTTACAGGTAAGTCGTTTGCTCCATATATTATATTTCGCTGAGGTCCTTTCCAAATGGAACACTATGTGTAACGCGAGGATGTAGTGACGCCTGGCGACCAGAAGAAGAAGTGATCTATTCGGATGAGGCAGTTATATAATTATGATCGAACTTCACAGGTAAGTTCGTTTGATTATAGGTATAAATCCGCCTTTAAACACTCAAGATTTCTGCTTCTTTCTATTTCATGAATGACTTGCATCTGCTGACACTTTCTATTTTACTTATTTTAGTTATTTAGACTATTTTGTTAGGACAAGTCGAGATTATAATTCATAGGCACGTTTGGAAGCTTAAAACAGTATCTAAAACGAATACGAAAACTCGTATAAAACGGAAAATTGCTCTCGGGGGCAGTAAAACGTTTTTATTGCATCTACGACTAGGATTCCCATCCAAACATATAATAGACATAGTGACGAATGTAAATGTATAACCGTTAGAATTCTACCCTTTCTTATATCTCCATGCATACAGTCTAAAGTTGTACATACCGGGTAATTCATTGAATCTAACCCATCCGATATATTTGCATGTTTCTAATTAAAATATTGCAAAATTGTTCGACCCTTCGGCATACCTATAAAGTAAAAGGCCTAAGTGCTCCCAAAACTAGTACAAACCGAAAAGTTCAGATGGCGCTTCTAATATATAGAATTCTGTACTGCTTTTAAGGACTTGACTTAAAATTACAGAAATCCAGATATTTTGAGTGCCACTGAACTTTTTGATAATCACGCACTGTATTTTCGCCATTTGCTTGAAACACTGGGTATGTAGGTATGAAGTTGTGCTTTTTTTGACGCCAACTTGATTGTCTTTCGATTAGGTGCATAAAAAATGTGTTTACGTTACTTTATTGTAAGTATATATTTGGATGTTTTCTAACATCGAATCGAAGTCAATAAAAACGCAAAACAATTTTAACATTTTGCAAATCGTGTACGAGCTGGAGCGAAATTCAAAGATACAAACATCAATCGTCTCAATCGAATCGAATTTGCAGACGTTTACATTTACATTCGAAATTACACAGCAATGTAAACAAACATTTTATTACTCGACTATATAATTTTACTTTACGTTTTCTTTATTTCACTTCATGTAAAAGATACCAAATTTTCTTTTTGCGCTCTTTCTTCAAGGACTAACTTTGCGACGCGTTCATGCACTTAATTCTCAGTTCGTTAATCAAAACCAATCGAAAATATATCGAAGGATTTCTGGATGTAATAAACTTTAAAATTGAATGTATGAAAACGTCATCATCTACAGTACTACATAGAAGCACACAAGAATGTGAAAACTGATGAAATATAGATATGAAACTTTTTTTGTTTGTTTGTCATGCACAAAATAAAGAGTTAAATGCATTAGAATTAGAACATGATGATGCATCAATTTTTGCGTGGATAATCAAAAACATATTCTTTCGTATAGGGCTACATTTTAAATTTCCTGCTTGAAAAGTGGAGTGTCTTTTCCGGTCTCGCGTCCAATTGTCGCGCGTCCAATTGACCGCGTCCAATTGACGTATAACCGTCTTTTCTTACGGCCACTCTATGAAATGGCACACTTTCGCCGTAGGTTAGTTGGCTAGAAAGTTGACAATTGCGCTCAGCCGACTTAAATTCTTAGCAAAAGTAAAAAACAATGCTGAAAAACCAGAACTATGGGAACAAAACAGCATTTCCGCACAGTTTCGTATCGAATATGTCATGACATGCCTGCGTCAGTATCAAAGCGATGTGCAGCACTCGACTTCGTCTCGTGCTTCAAATTATTGCGCTCGTGGGAAATTTAATACTTTCCAAACTTGTTAGGTATACCTAATTACCTACTATTATTTCAGTGCGGATTTTGCTTTATAATGAATGATTTGTCGTGTCAGTGTCTGTTACATTGTTGAATCCAAACCATTTTACAAAAATTTCACAGTCGCGCAATTTATTGCGGTATTTGCAAATTTGTTAGATATTAGTAGTATACTCATAACCAACATGTATCATAAGTCGTGTTTCAACGTGAGCCTGAGTTTCGATCACGAGCCGCGTAGCGGCGTGTGATTCGGAACAGGCGAACGCCTGGCAGTGTATGTTGCATTGTTGAATCCAAACCATTTTACAAAAATTTCCCACCCGAAAATTAATAGAAATTAATTTTTACACTCCCGCAATTTATCATTCCAATTGTACAAAGACTCTGTATAAATTTGAATATTAAATTAAAGATGTGGAATGTGGGATGTTGGAGTTGAATATAAATACGTCCTAATGTCATCTTCATAAGTTCTGAGTACCTACTGTTGTGTACTGTCTATATATTTGAGTGGACCACCGTGGTTTCATGACTTGTCCAAGTCCAACTTGTTCAAATTCGCGAAATCACGTTTGCGCTGTGTCTATACTCTGCGTCACACGTATATCGTTGCCATAGGATAGGTAGATGTGTTGAATTGATGTGAGTGTGAAGATAATACGATAGTATGGATTAGTAAAATACCAATAATGGCAATGTTATAAGTGGAACGCATATTATTTGAGGTTGAATAGTTTTTAGCTGCTGCTGAATTAACATAAGACAGCTTGTAGCTGGAAGCTACTACTTGAAAGCGCTACTAATCGAACTTTTTTGTACGTAATGGACATGTGTATAAGGAATGTTTACGAATGTAAAAATCGAACAAATGTAAAGGCAGTGTGGCAGGACTCGTAAATTTTTCAGAGTTTCGCCAACTTTACGGTACTTTACTTTTAGCTATTGTTTTAAAAGGTTTAACTTCACGTAAAGCTGGGTTCCCACAATGCGGCCTTAACGACTGTTCTGATATACGTAAGATGTTTATTTTCTTTACTGCTATTTGCGAAATTTAAATAAAACAACGAATTTTGTATCATCAACAACTCTGTGGCTTACTCTTTACTTTTAAGTGAATTTATTGCAGTATTCAGAATCACAAAACCACAAGTAATGTCTGTCAACCCACTCGTTTACAACTTCCAACAGCAAAAAAAACGATTACAAAGATTCGTTTCCAACATGTTCAGGAAACAAAACCAAAAATGTGAAAAGGCAGAAAGACTGAAAACACGTTTAATTGCATTCGGAACATCGTGGTTTACGGTTACCATTGTCCCTTGCCTGGATGATGTTTTTTTTCATTAAATTTTTAATTGTTACACAATGTAGCTACATATCTAAGGATAATAAGGATAATTGTGGACGTTTGATGAATTGAAAAGAAAATTGATAGCAAAACGCCAAATGAAAAACCAAATGTGAAAAACTGTAAAAGGAGTAAAGGACTAAAAGTTCTATTTATAGAATTTTAACACACTTGCACATGAAAGAAAGTTGGTTTGGTTTGGTTTGGTTTGGTGGGACGAAAACAACATCAAAAAGTTTGAATGATGAATTAGGTAAATTACAATTAAGTAAGAAAATTACTAATGGCACATGCTCTCTCTGGCTTTCTCTGTCTTTCTGGCTTTGTGTCTCTTTATCATTTGTTGGAGTTTGTCATCACAGTTTGTAATCGTTGGCTCTGCTTGGCAAAGGCTGGTTTTGCGGCAATAATGCGAAGCGAAAACGAAAAAAGTAAATTTGCTTAATTCGTAATCAAAACAAATTGCCACCACAGATGGACGGCCTCGCTTCTTCCAGACAATTTAGTTAAGTTGCTACGGTAACTCAAGCACCATACACAACAACAAAACAAACAAAAAAAAACATAAGAAATGAAGATAAGAATAAAGTTAACTATAGTTTCGTTCTTAACATATCTGATTTTTCTTTTTAATTTCAGCATATATAAGAAAACTTTTGAAATACGACTATTTACGTTTCACAGAGTCAAACGTCAAACAGTCCAAGGTCAAACGTAAGCCACATGCAAAGTCACATGTCGAACAAACTCAAATAGTATGCAACCCAAACAACAATTGTCAGTAAAATCATAAAACATAGAACAAGAAAGAATGAGATAGACTGAAGTGTTGCCTTAAGGATATAACGAAACAGTTTTCTCCGTTTGAATTGATATCTTAAAATTCTTAACTTAACACACATTCATACAATAAAAAATTGGCTACGATCGTTTAACTCGTTTCGTTCTTAACATATCTGATTTTTCTTTTTAATTTCAGCATATATAAGAAAACTTTTGAAATTCGACATATAAAAATTTATTTACGTTTCACAGAGTCAAACGTCAACCAGTCCAAGGTCAAACGCAAGTCACATGCAAGATCACAAGTCGAAAAAACTCAAATAGTATGCAACCCAAACAACAAATGTCAGTAAAATCATAAAACATAGAACAAGAAAGAATGAGATAGACTGAAGTGTTGCGTTAAGGATATAACGAAACAGTTTTCTCCGTTTGAATTGATATTTTAAAACTCTTAACTTAACACGCATTGATACAATAAAAAATTGGTTACGATCGTTTTTCTTATTTTGTATATATGATTTTTTCCGTTGATATTTCGTTACTGAGATGATAAATGAATCCGGATTTTGATTCTAATTTTAAACTCGTTCGGGAAAGTCGTAGCTAGCAGACACATATGACGTACACGTATTATTAAAATTCGTTTAAAACGGATGATCGCCGGCGCCTGTTAACATTAAAGATGGGAACAGAATCAGGATGTGAACCATTCCAAACACACAAAAACACTCGTTACGTTCGTTACGTGAACATTAAATGCGTAAATCGCTCGTAAACGTAAAAAACGTATGGCGTTTATCGTGTAAGTTATTAATCATCATTTAAAGTGGATGCAGTGGACTGAAACGATTATATTTGCTGATGTTTTCATGCTGATATTAAACAATTAAACCAAAAAGTTATACTTACATGCGAACCGATACGATGATTATTTATATTATAAATAATTGGAAACGAAATATGAAAGTAATTCTGGGCAAATAAAAATAATTGCAATTATTTTTCCCTATAAAAAACATATGGAAAAAAGGAAAAAAAGATTAGTCAGTTATTCCATTTTAAAATAAATTTTATTTCCGTTTCAGTAACCACCTACTAATTCTATTTGATCGTATATTTGAGATCGTTATCCTTCATCTTTTTTCCTTTATGCTTCAGTTCTATATCTCGACCTATCAAACGATCAAACCTCAAGAGTGCACTTCAGCCATATGCGCTAAAGGATAAAGGATTGAATGAACGCTCTAGAAACTTATATAATTTACTGGTTCACTTGCAATAAGTTGCAAAACGTTCGGGAAATAAGAGTAGTGAGTCCTTAATCCAAAGTCTTGCTACTGCAACTCAAAAATTGAGTCATTTATAGATTTACTACCAAATTTATCGTGAATGAATAAATTACGTGGGCTTTTGCCCCAGAAATTATTTTATTTTTATCATCAATTGTGTAATGTTATCGACTTATTTTATTGCTGAAAGTGCATAAAAATGACGTAAAATTATTTTTAACATTTCAATTTCAATAAAATGAAAATATCTACTTTCAAATTTTTTGATGCTCTTTTTACGTTTTAATTTGAAGTAGCATTTGACTTTTTGTCAATATTTTATTTCTAGTGGTTTAAAAATGGTATTAAATGGCGCATTTATGTAACTCCCATAATGATATTCCCATGCACAAGTTAGTTTAGAGTATTTATCACACCATTAAATTAACTTGAAATCATTTGTTCATTCATATACACGGTGTTCCAGAATAAATTTAGCAAATTGTGTTTGGGATTGTTGGGAATAAAGTAGATTTTAAGTGATTTATGCGGGCACTACCTGTACATTGTACTTAAGACTTAAGGTGGTTTATTAGAAAAGCTACAAACGCCTTATGTATACATAAAAAATGTATAATATGTGCACGATAAAGTTGTACTGACCAATTTTGGTGTTGTTAAGGCTTTCACAAGACAAGCCAAGAAGACAAGACAACAAAACACTGCAACAAATCGTAGCAATGGGAAAAACGACGAACTGATGTGACATAGTGCCGTAACGAAATGACAGCAACACAGCAACAGAAACATATCAAGAGTTCAAGAGAACCGGAGAATTTATTTTTACACTTATTTAATAAACTGCTTGTCTATGATTTATGTTTAAGTTACCGTAGTGTACGTAGATAGTATGACTTTAATGTTATAAATAACTTGGAAATATCGCAAATAAGTACCGACAATGTAAATAAATACTTACTTAGAATCTTAGAAAATTGTGAATAAATTTGTATGGCGAATTGATCATGCGGAAAGCACAACCAACCGATCATATTCCTTTTCATATTACATATTATGACAAGAATATTAACTTACTTAGTTAAGTTACCTACTATAACTTTCAGAAAAACGCTTATAATGGGTTTTGAAAATTTTTATGAAAAACACTCTCTCAAAGACAAACCGTGAAAGTTCTGAAATGATTGCAGTAACCAATCGATAAAAAAATGTATATTACGTAATTGGAGTGGAAGAAAGCTAAGTAATCCTCGAATGCGGAATTTGCATCTTTCCACTCGTATTACCCACTATACTTTTTCTACGACCACATAATATAATAATTATAGAGACTCAAAGAAACAACCCAAAGAACAATAGTGAGCTCATGTGGTTGCATGCATCCAGGCGGTTGTCAACTTCCTGAACATCTTCAACTTTTGTGCGATTTACTTGATACTTTCATGTTCGATTATAACTATAAGTAAGGTTGAAAATGTCTCATGTTGCTAAGTTCGGCATGTGCGATTGACTTTACCAGTTTCATTATCTAAAGTAACACCTTGAACGTTCATACTGAATATTCGTAAAAACTCGTTTAATTATCTTAAGAGATTTGAAAAAGTTGTTAACAAATTAAACGGCGATTGTTAAATGTTTTTTTTATGTTTCATTTATTTTTTTAAACCTGCTTTTTATTCGTGAATAAAACGAAAATAAAATAAACTACATTGTAAACAAAAATAACCTTTTTAGTTTATCCATAAAAATAAATACATAGATAAAAAGTATAAGTACATCCGTTATTTAAATTCTTTTTGTTTATTTAAACAATTTCATATATACCATAGCATACCACTGTTTTTAATGATGTAATAAACAATAATCTTTATAATTATTGCTATTGTTATAAAATAAAGTCATTGCTCATTAGAAATAATTTTAGACAAGTAATAAAACAGCTTGTTCTGGTTAATGGATACACATTTTTTTGCTTTATGGTTGAAAGTGTATTGAAATTAGTTTGATTATTTCTACTATTTTTGCCAAAATCAATTATAAGTTTTCGCACATTTTTGATCATCATTTAGTCACAGCTAGTAAATTAATTACAACAAATATAAATTACTTTTTCTACGACCACCACGAAAAATTAACAAATACGCACAAACAGCAGGCACTGTAAACGAGTCTTCACGAACATTCACCACGAACATTCGTGACGTACGTTCGAGGTGTTATATAATGAAACCTGGAAAACTCAATCGCACATAAAGAAGTTGTCAACGATAGCCTTTTTTAACCTTACTTACTTACTTACCATGAAACATTAAAGTATCATGTTGCAGTTTGGATGCTTCTCGTAATCGTAATACATCCCGTACGCACTTTATTAATTTATTTGATTTGTTTTCTTTCAGTCTATAAAATTATTTTCAAATGACCTTGGAAGAGTAATTTGAACCAGCTGAACTTGGCGACGAAGCTGTCAAGCGCCTGGATAAAGGTGTCAAGCCTGAATGCATGCAACCAGATGAACTTACTTGTGTTCCATGAGAAGAAAAAGTATAGTATATAGTAGTAT
>JARJEB010001837.1:0-10818 GCA_030264535.1 Liometoxenus newtonarum
CTATTCTTATGCTGGTGATTGTTATGGGACTGTTGAAATGGTAGCACATATCTTCCAAACCATTAGCTCTAGAAGAAATGTTAATGGCAAATCTTGCAAGAAATTGAAAACTAATTCGAGATTATATAGATACTTTTAGGCTACAATCAATATTTAGCGAGTTGGACGTTTTGGCCTACTAGTAAAGGTGTCTTCTTTACCAGCCGATTTTGTTTATTTTTACTCCAGGTTCAATCGGGAGGAATAGCTGCCCATATACCAAATTTCAGTCCGATACGATGCTTGGTTTGCCCGCAATTTTGTACACACACACACACACACGCCCCACCCACAGCCAGACACACACACATCGGACCAAAAAGCCGATTTTTGACCTGGGGTCAACGAATCTCCACGAATCAGGGAAAAATTTTTCATGATCACCTTACTTTCTTATGCCTACATACCTTCGGTATGTGGCCAGAAATTAAAAATTAAAAACTCTGATGATACTTTCATAATTTAACCATTAAAATTTAAAATGGGACAACCTGTACCGATATGTACCTCTACATTCTAATATTCATAACTATTAGCTACACAATATATATTGATTAATGATTTCTACACATTTTTATTGCTTCCTGACACCAGTAACTCAGCTGTCATGGTATAAGGGCTCGCGATGTATGCTGAGACAATATTTAAATTGCATATTAAGTAATACACCATTAATTAAGCGATATGACCGAACTGAAATTGTTCGAAGTGAAAGTCAAACGCGGAAGCCAGAACCTATATCACATAAGTATCTATATATGGACGAAATTCTTTAATAATGCTTTTGGCCGCACATTTGGTTATGTCGACGAACTCGCGGATGTTACTTTTTTACAATCATAGTTTATATTTTTCAGATTTACAATCTTTTGACATTTCTTGCATCGTTAATACATTGATTCAATAGTTTTGAAATAGTAAATTATGTTATAGTATATGTTGTCAAGGCATTGAACTAATAGTGTCGAGATATGTTCTTCTTCTTCTTCTTCTTCTTCAGTCTATTTTAAGTCCACTCCTGAACTTTAGGCATCTCCTATGCATAGTACATTTATACTATCACTTGGAGGTATTTGCCATTAATCCACCACGCTTGGCAGGTGGGTTGGTTTCATATCAATTTCATATCAGCGAACGAATAATCAACTTAATAAATTAAAAGCTGATAGAAATTTCCCTAAATTACAGTTGTGCAAATAATGAATAACGACACTGAACAATTAACAAATTTACATAAAACGATGATTAAAATGAGAACGAAGCGATGTCTTTATGTATCACACTCGTGGATATCACAGTATGCGTTCATTAGTTCAATCACCCACAGTGTCATCAGCTGCTGGTAGCGGGCAGATATTATGTACGGCGCGGCTGATCTCGCCTGTTGTTGTTCTTAAGGTGACGACTCGTGTCTTGTTGTCCTTTCCTGGTCTGACAGCTGTTATTCTGCCCATTCTCCATTTGTATGGTGGTAGTTGATCGTCCATGAGAAGCACCAAATCTCCAAATTGAAGCTGTCGTTTGGACCCTTCCCGCGACCATTTTACTTTCCCCTGAAGTTCGTTTAAGTACTAGATTGACCAACGTCTCCAGAAGTGATGCCACATGGCTTGTGCATATTGGTACCTTGAACAACTCATAATAGGGGTATCAGTATAGTCCATATTCCAAATATGCGTGAGTTGACGGCCTACCAAGAGGTGAGCCTTGATAATTGGAATGAGATCATTAGGGTCTGAGGATAAAGGTGTAAACGGGCGAGGGTTTAAAATTGCTTCAACTTTACGAGGAAAGTCTAAAAATCCTCATAAGTTAATAATTGCTCTCCGATGACGCGCCTCAAGTGGTGCTTGACAGGCTTGACACCGGATTCCCAGATTCCGCCGAAGTGCGGACTTCTCGCCCGTATAATTTCCAAGTTATGGACTCGGAATCGATCGCTTCAACTAGTACATGCGAACTATATGGCGAAAATGCGCCTAACTCGTTTAATTCGCGATTTGCCCCGACAAAGTTTCTACCATTGTCGGAGTAGACGACCCTCCAAGTAACAAACCGTCTTAATGCTACTATAAATGCTTGTGAGCTCAACACGGTCACAAGCTCCAAATGAATCGCTTTAGTTGCGAAGCAAACAAGGATTTGCATCCACGGCCACGCATTGTTTCTAATATACAGGGTCCTTCATAATCTACACCACAATGATAAAAAGGCGGCGATGGATTTACTCGAGATGACGGTAATGGGCCCATCTCCGGAATAATCGGTCTCGGTTTCGTACGGAAACAAATAATGCATGCACGAACTACTTACCTTACCTTACCGATGTCGTAACCTGCAATTGGCCAATAATTTTTGCGCATCGAATGCAAAAGTCTCAATGGTCCGACATGCATAAGGCGTTTGTGTTCCGATTTGAAAAGTAAAATCACACTAATGAAGCAAATTTTTACTTGGACGAAAGCAGCAACGAAAACACATAAAAGAATCAACACAACCCCAATTAGCCAAAATCTCCAGAAATAATCGAACTTGACTCCTTCGAAGATGACACCGAACTCGCAGATATCACAATTAGAAACCCGCCTATAAACTTTTGCTTGACACGGGTTCTTTTAAATCATTTATCGACCCGGAAATTGGCGAAAAATATTATAAAACCTTTTAAAAGGGAACCATTCGTTGTCAAATCTGTTTTCCAAAACTCTCTACAAGAATTTACAGCTGAAATTTCATTAGTCAAAGAATTTAATTTAGAAACGAAAGCAAAGTTTTATCTCTTCAAGTTCCATAGCATTTTCAATGGGCTAATCGGACTCGACAGTTTGAAAAATTTGAAGTCACACATCGACTTATCAACTACAAACAAAGAATGCAGTACTACCAGTGCAGTACTCCAAAACCAACAAGAAAGACTTTTATTCGATTCAGTTGAATCCAAAGACAGTAACAAGAGTTAGACTCCCTGTAAAAGGAAGGTCTTATATTAATCAAACCTTGCAAAATACGGAACTCCCTCTTACGGGAAACACTAAACTATGCGGAGAATAACTACGTGTGGGCTGAAATCATAAACGACACCGATAACACAATTAATGTAACATTCATATCGCCAGCTCCAACTATAAAAATGAATACAGAAGACTACCACTTTTACACCATAGATACTACTACACTCAACTATGAACACAAGCAAGACCCATATAACTTCACGAATAGAATACAAACCGATCATTTGAATGACGAGGAAAAACAGGCAATTCTTAAGAGTTGTAATAAATTCAGACACATCTGCCTTCACCACAATCGATCACTTACATTCAGTAACAGTCTTAAACACCCGATTAAAACATATGACGAAACACGAGTCTATACAAAATCGTATCGATAGTCTCATTGCCATAAAGAGGAAGTCCAGAACAAATTGTGTCTATGTTGCATGACGGAATTATTCGACCAAGTAACTCACCATTTATCGTCCATATGGATCGTCCCGAAGATACCGGATGCAGCAGGGAAAATAAAATGGAGAATCGTGGTTGACTACCGCAAAGTCAATGAAAGAACGGCAGATGATAAATACCCGATACCAAACATCAGTGACTCGATAAATTAGGAAGATGCAATTACTTCTGGACACTTGATCTCTCAAGTGGATTCCATCAAATCGAGATGGTAATACAGGACATAAAGAAACCCGCGTTTACTGTAGAAAACGGTCATTACGACTATGTACGGATGCCTAATGGATAACATCCTGAAGGGACTACAAGGTCACATATGGCTTGTATGTATATGGACGACATTTTTGTATTCACCACTTCACTTCATGAACACATTGATAATTTAGAAAAGGTATTCCAACGCCTCAGTGACAGCAATTTTAAACTGCAACTTGAGAAATGTAAATTCCTTTGCAAAGAAATTTCATTTTGGTCACCAGATAATGACCGAGGGAATCAAACCTAATCCTGAAAAAATCGACGCAATTATGAAATACCCGATACCACGAACAACGCGAGAAATAAAATCGTTTCTCGGACTACTTGGATACTCCAGGAAAATCATCAGAGACTTCGCACGAATAACAAAACCACTAAGTGCTTGACGAAAGACGCCAAAGTAGAACATTCACCCAAGTTCATAGAATGTTTCGAGAATTGCAAAACACTGCTATTAAATGAGTTTTTGCTTCAGTATCCCGTTTTTACGCAATCATTCAATCTAACTACCGAGGCAAGCAGTGTTGCAGTTGGAGCGGTTCTATCCCAAGGAGTTGTTAGTAAAGACAAACCTATTGCATACGCCTCAAGAACCCTCAATGATACCGAAAAGAACTATTCTACAATCGAAAAGAAAATGCTCCCGATCGTATGGGCAGTCAATTATTTTCGTCTATATCTATAAGGAAGAAAATTCAAAGTTCTATCAGAACACCAACCATTACACTGGCTGTTCTCACTGCAGAATCCGAACGCCAAATTAGTCAGATGGCGCCTGAAGCTCGAAGACTACGATTACGAAATAATCTACAAAAAAGGCAAATGCAATACCAACGCAGACTCTTTGTCAAGAATAGAAATTCACACCAAAGAAATTTTTACCATCGAAGAAGAAAAAATTGATAGAATGTCATTGTTTAATAATCCACCGGAGGCAACACGAAACGATTTTGAGAAATATAAACCAGCATCAAGCGAAGAGACCGGCTCTGCAAGCGAGGCAGACGATTTTCGATCCGAAACAACAGAAACAGCAAGCGAACCTCACTATCACGACGACGGTGAGACACAACATACGAATATCGAAGAACCAGTATTAACTATTCCAATCTCCGAAAGACCACTCAACTACTACAATAATCAAATCATATTTAACTTTGTACACTATCAGGCAAAAAATCCAGTAACAAAACTAGATTGCATGTCCAGATTGGACTAGACGATTTGGAAAGAAACAGTACCGAATTCTACAGGAACTACGCAAAACCAAATTTAAAATACGCCGTATATTTCAAATCAGACGACTATTATAGCGTTGTCTCTACAGTAGTACGCACAGTATTTACGAATGCTACATTTCAACTTATCAAGTGTAATAAGATCCTGGAAGACGTGAATAATAATGAGCGACAGACAGAACTAATGCAAGCATACCATGAAGGTAAAACAAACCACAGGGGGACGACAGAAACTGAATTAAGACTAAGAAATACTTATTATTGGCCAACATTAAAACGTGACATCAACGATTACATAAAGTTCTGTGACACCTGTCAAAACATCAAATACGACCGACATCCGGCTAAACCGAAATTCTTGATAATGCTAACACCAACGAAACCGTTAGAAATCATACATACATTTCAAGCGTGTGGACAAAAGTTCCTAACCATCATCGACGCATTTTCGAAATATGCGCAGGCGTACCCAACAGAAGGAGCTAACGCGGTAAATGTCGTCAATCCCTTTATGATTATTATAACACATCATGGTTTACCAAAATTAGTAGTATCAGACAATGGACTGGAATGCAAAAATATTATAATGCAAGAATTTCTCGATATACATAGAATACCCTTTCATTACATCACTCTGTAAAATACACAATCAAATGGGATGATAGAACGATTCCATTCATCCATCATCGAACATCTTCGAATTGTAGGGCAGATTACAAAAATTCCAAATATCCAACGGGAAATGCTATACGCCATCGTGGGATACAATCATTCAATACATTCGACTACAAATCAGAAACCAATAGATATATTAAATGGACATTTAGAGTCTGAAGATCCATTCAATATCGACATAAATCGAAGACTGATCAGCAATTATTCTCAACTACACCGAGACAAAATGAAAGAAATTTATAGTCATTTGAACGAAAAGGCACTAAATTACAAACAAATAACGATGAATCGACATAATCAAAACTGCAACCACCCGGAAGAATATAAGGAAGGTTGTTCATGGCAGCGGTAAAGACAATCCAGATACGAGAGTTGAAGGACAATCCGGGTATATTACCAATCGAGCTGAGACAAGCCAAAATCAAAACTGGATATCATGACTTCGTACATTACTACAACCTAACGCCAATTGCCAATGAGATTGAAGCAATCCAAGAGCAGTATGAATCAATTTCCTCACTAATTAATCTATCAGAACCCGGGATACTAAGTGAATTGTACAACTACAAAAATGGGCTACTATATCAACTAAAAGCCGTCAATAAAAAATTCGAAATTGTATATCTTTTACATCGAACCAAAAGGGATTAATTAACGGACTCGGTCCTGTCATCAAACAAATATCCGGAAATCTCGAGGAAAGCGACGCGATAAGTTATGACAGAGCAATTGCTATCCTACAAGAAAACGAGAAAGACAAATCACCGGCGTTAACAAACACTTGTCATTATCAAAGAAAATCCTGGAAAACTTCAACAAAACTCTCACGTTGAACACTCACAATCAAGAAATCGTTGCCACGGAAATCGACAAGGCCAATTTTAGAATACAAACATTCAAAGAAAGCCTTACACATTAATTCGACTTGAAAAATATCATTGATCCGTTGAACCTAACTCTTCAGACACTCCTATACTTACTTAACAACATTGAAACGGTAATCACTTTTGCACGAAGTAACATCCTATATAATGGTATCGTCGAACGACAAGAAATGAAGGAGATGGCCTATGTAATGCTCCGCCATCATCAGAAAGATCAATTACTTTTCAAAAATGAAAGAGATTTTATAAAAAACTGTGAGATAATTTCGGTAGACGCATTCTATTCTAACAATTCTATAATTTTTATATGGCATGTTCCACTTTTCCAAAGCGAAACTCATAATTATTACCATCTATATTCCATTCCAACTATTAATGAAACATCAATTATTCCACCCAAACCTTATCTGACAATGAGTTTTGATTAATATCAATATATGGACCAAAAATGTCATCAAATGGGAGAGATCTACGTCTGTGAAGAATCTTCAACCCGACTCCACTCCGAGAAGGAAGATTGCATCATCAACATTCTTCAACCAACTAAAAGAGAAGCCATGTGCACTCAAAACCAATTATCAGCTATACGCCAATGATCGAACAAGTAACGGCTACCCACTTTATTGGTATTTTCCAAAACCAACGAAAATATCAATCCAATTAATTAATTAACAATTCGTTTATTGTTAATAAAAAAAATAAAAAATGAAATATACAATTATAAACGTGAATTGAATAGAATTTGTATTGATTAAGAACTTAATTGACTTGATTAATGAATTTAAGTATTAATAATGAATTACTACTCGGATTGAGAGCTCAAGAGCAACTAACTAAAAATATAAAATAATATTAATTCAAAGTATAGAACGATGTGCAACAATGCTGAGTCGGAAGGTTTTAATCTGCGCCCCCGGCGAGCAGCTATGCCTTTGCTGTAGATAAGCTGCCACTGGTAACTTGTGCTTGAAGTGTTATAGGTGGAGCGTTTCAATTCAAGCGTAGATAATAAGTCGTCCTTGTTACGAATGAAAGACTTAAGTTTGACGAGTGTGGGTAACGTATTATCCTGCGCTTCTTCCCAATCTCTCGCGGTTACTAAGTCAAGTTTAGACGTTATGATAAAAATAATTAAAATTGAGAATAAATCGGTATCTGGACTTTTCAGTCGTTCTAACGCGACTAATTTCTTAATTAGACAATCTAGCACACTACGTAATCCACCCGCCGATTCCTTATGCATTGATTCTATGTTGAAAATTGCATTTATATGATGATGTTAGAGAAGACGTGGGTTATCGTACCAAGGGCAAAGCAAATTCCATGCGTCTCTATAGTTAACGACAGAAAATTAAAGACCCTGTATAACTTCGGACGCTTCACCAGTCAAACAAGCTCTTAAATAATGAAATCGTTGTATGTCGCCGATTGTTGCATTTGCATGAATTAACGAATTATATTTGTCTCGGAATTCCAACCTTGCAGCGTGTACTCCGGCGAATGTAGGCAAATTAATTTTAGGTAATTGTATTTGTTGATTTGTACATTCTATTTGGCACTCACACCTGCTGAAGCTGGTCGAGTATTAGAAAATATACCGGGCGTTCCGTTCGATCTGCTATTTAGTATTGATTCGACACGCGCTAACGTTCTGAAATATAAAGATTCAAATTCAACCCTTTTTGCATCCTCGATATCTGCATTCTCGGCGTCAAGTACGTCCAGCACCACCTGGTGCCGTTCGTAAAATGTGTCAAGTAAAATTTCTACCGCAGACGCTCTTTTATTTATTTCGGCAGCTATGATGACTGGTATTGCGACATAATCGTCAGCCTTTACGGTATCGAGATATATGGCGAAACTAGTTACACGTGCTTTTACAAAACCGCGTTCACGGCGCAATGCGGCAACGTCGACCATCGTACAAATTGAAGCAATTCAATGGATGAAATTAATAGAAAGGAATTTAATGAATGATTTGCTCACCTCAAAGTTTGATGAATATTGTATATCACGGCTTCGAAAGACCAATGTTCTCAGATATCGCGGTTCGAAGGACCAATGTTGGGCTGACTTCGACGATTCTTGACGGCCACTGGTGGTATTCACTTCTGGCTCTGTTGTAATAATTTTTATATCCGAAAACTAGTCCTCATGGTGAGTTATTCGAATAATCCGGCAATGAGGTTGATGTTCATGGAGACGACCATTACTATTACTCGGTTTTAGTATATTGATTCGATTTATAGCAATTAATAAAATGTAACTATTATTTTACAATAATGAAATATGCTGAGTAATAGCAAGTAGATACGATTCGGGTTTTGTTAGGTGTTATCACCGGCGAGTCTGCTGTCGTTCTCCTCGTTCGTTGCGATCTTACGTTTTAACTCAACTCTTAAAAACGAATGAGTATTTGATTACAATATTTAAATATGTATAAAATTGACATAGGCATCCCAACTTACAATTGACAAAACTGATTCCATGTAAATGACGAAACAAAATAGCACACTTTCGCCACTGGTTTTAGTTAGTTAGAAAGTTGACAATTGCTCGCAGCCCACCCAAATTCTAGCCACTATCAAAAAGTAGTGCGGAAAAGTAATAACTATTGTAACGTAACAAAACTTGTCACTTTCCGCACAGTTTTTTTTTATAAAATAACTGCGTCAGTGTTATGGCAGTTTCTGTCTTCGACATTTTATAAACATTTTATTAATATTCCTATGGAAAAATGTGGCCGAAGGAAAAGCAGTGTACCTAACGCGATTGGAAATCATTCACTTTCACACTCGCGCGGTTCAGCGCACGACTTCATCTCTGCTTCATATTATAGCGGTCGTGAGAGGCTGAATACTTTCCAAACTTGTTAGATAAACTGCTATTTCAACTCTAGTGGTGAAATAATTATTTCATTACTATGGTAGTTTACCTAACAAGTTTGGAAAGTATTCAGTTTCTTACGAGCGCGATAATTTGAAGCATGAGACGAAGTCGAGTGCTGCACATCGCAACTCGTCATGTTGTTCATCTTGGCTACGCCTCGATGAACAATCTGCACGCCTCGTGATAAAATATCGACCGTTTCATCACTAGTTCCATAAATAGCTATTGTTAGGTAAGTGACAGATTGAGTTATGTCATTTGTCCACGTATCCATGTCAAATGCATATAGGCCCATTCGCATTCCACTATTGTTAGCCATAGTGGACTTTAACCAAAATCAAAATCAATGGAGTGCGGGAAAGTTACATTTCAACATTATTTGGTTGGTATGTTACCATAGTTATGACTTTTCCGCATTACTTTGTACAGCTGTGAGTAATCGTTAACTTTCTAGCTAACAAACTTATGGCGAAATGGGTGTCATTTCATGTGGCCCTAGGCAAAAATTCTTTATGTAAACGCCAAGTCACAGCAAACCAGTTGACATCTATCTTCATAATTACAATAATTCCAGGTAGAAATGCCTGAGTAGCAATGCTGAGTAGGCATTCTAATATGACGTCAAAAACGTCAAAAGTTTGCTAGCGGAGGAAAAAGATTGGGCTAGTGCTGCTGAGATGTGCTGTACGCCAATATGGAATGTTGGCGAATGCGTCGCATAATCAAAAATATGTTTATCCAAGATTAGAAATGTTTTCATCACTTGTTTAGATTCATCAATTGACATCATTCCTTTGTTTCCTACGACACTTTGATATCGTAGGGCATAGAATCTTCCATATCATTAATTCAGACACACATACACAAAACTGAAAGTAAACGTAATGTCACAGGAACCCAGTTGACATTATTAAAATCAAAATTATCAATAGAAACGTCTGATTCTTCATAGCAACGAATGCGACAGATTGCTACGATTATTATTAAACACATGTGGAAATATCTTCATTATTTTCATTTCGTAACTCAGTTGTGAAGAATCTTGTATGCAACACGTGATGAAACGGTTCATTTTATCACAAGGCGTGTTGTCTACACGTCCGGTGATAAAATGTCGACGTTTCATCCCTAGTTGCATAAATAGCTGTTTTAAAATTTGCTTTCATAATAAAGCCATTATAGTACTGAAAGCGGTTCGTTAAGGCATCTATCCTTCTATATCTATCATATACAATGCTTTAAGATTTTCTAAAGAGACACTTGAAGATGGAAAATTGGGAGGCAGAATAGGATAGACAAAGCTAGCAATATACTATTTCAAGCAAAAATGACGGAAAATTGGAGGCAGAATAGGATAGACAAAGCTAGCAA
>JARJEB010001851.1:0-10217 GCA_030264535.1 Liometoxenus newtonarum
TGATCCCGAAAAATGGCTTAATTTTCTTAGAAGAACAATCATGTTTGCACCGGTGCAAATAAACACAATTTGCACCCGTTTGCGCAGGGTCCAATCCAACTTTTGTAGCCTGAGGGTGGAATCTAACCTTAAAATTTAAAATCTATGAATCGGATAAATCTTATTGACGAATAATACGTCATTCAACGATTGCACCCAGTGAATTGGGTGCATAAACAATTGCACCCGATGAAATGGCTTTCTTGGATACTTGGTATTCAGTGAAGAGATATGGCTATTTGGGAACGAATTTATTTGATCATTGCATAATAACGAACATTGAATAAACTGGACATGGGACATTAACGTGCGGCTTGGTTGTCTAATTCCATCAAAACTTCCTGTTTGATACTGTAATCGATAACTACAATGTAGTATTCAAACTTTGCCTCATTTGAATCTAATCAATACTTAATTCATATCATTAAATCATTCATCGACGTGTGCCCCGAAAAAAGTTCATATGCGCACTATAAATTATTTCCGAAGTGGGATGGCTGGGACTGACAAGAACTGACGTGTGACGTGTTTGATTTACTTGTGTAGTTTTGAACTTCTCCGAGTGGTTCAAAATTACTCTGGGTAATTTATATAATGCCGAAAACTGTCGTATTCATTTACATTACACCATCATTCTTGTTGGTTTCTAATCGAAACGAGAAATTGTAGCTCGTTTATTGAGTCGTAAATGTTGTAAATTTTGAAATAAAATAAATCGGTACGGGTTTGTTGCACCACACAACTTTACGACCATGTTCTGGACTGCGCAAAATTGGTCGATCTTGAAAATAATCGCGATCAGAAATCAAAATTGTTTCCATTATTGGATTATTGGAGAGGAGACATAGTGGATTTTACTCAAAATCAATGTTATTGCAATCGAGTGCGGAAAAAAATTATGGCGATAAACATTCTAAATGTGCAAAACAACATAATCTAAACGCGTGGTTCAACAGTTTCAATAGCCAAGCTTATAATTATTGAATTATTTATTAATTAATGATATCATGATAATGCAAGGGGGAAATTTAATTTTATTTTGCAAAAGGTACACATAAAGAGAGAACATAAAGTCGATTTCCGTGCGAGGGGCATGTAGCCAGGCGACTGAACACGGAAAAGGATTACATAACATCGCCAAATTTGTTTGACCCAAACTAGTGCTCGTGTGCAAGCAAATATGGCGGACCAGTGACTTTATATTCTCTCTAAGAATATTATAACTCTATGAATTTTGCATTGAAAAAATTTTAAAAAGGAAAATGTTATGGAAAAAATATTAAATTCCATGTTCCCATTCAACTTTTATCTAACTTTGGCAAAGTTCTTAATAACTTATTCAAGAATGCCATTATTAGTTTAGCCATTTCAATAAATTCCTAGTTGGAACCAGTATGCGAAAAGTTTTCCCTACAGATTTGTGATATTCCGCTAGGTCATGTGAAACTCGCCTAAGAAATAAATGGCTTGATTCCAGGTTACAAATTATCTAACCTAACAAGAAATATAAACTTGCATTCGTACTGAGCTATATCAGGACTTGTTTATAATTATTTGCTCCTTGCATACTACTACGAACTACTGCAACAACTTCAAAATGTGTATAAAAATAAGAAAACGAAAATATATTTTTCTACACCTATTTAGTTATATGGTCATTATTAGCATTTTTTGAGTGATTAATGGTCTCACTACCTCACTACCTCTCTACCGTGAATTCTGGATTTTCGTAACTCACTACCGTGAGTTATGGATTTTCATAAATCACTGCAATTAAATAACATTGATCGCGTATATTCGTAGATCATTTAAAAAGTTCAACAAATTTGAAGTGACCGATCCAACTTATCTATATGATCTAAAATCTCGAAAGAACCCGAAGAATTCCGACCATAGCTCATGTGTATCGCCCTCCATATTGTTTCACTTGTCAGTTAGTGCTCGTTCGTTGCTTCATCGAGAAAATTTGTATTTTGTGTTAAAAATAGTGCACGGTGGAGAAAAAGCATAGTTTTATATTCGCGCTGATGGCCCCTGTTTACGAAGATGTTTCCGCCCACGAGCCGAAGGCGAGTGGCCCAATTCATCTGCCATAATCGCTCATATAATAATATACAATTATATTATGTTGTATGTAAATGTCAAGTAGTTAAAAGCGCCAGATTATATTAGCAAAATGCATCACTATTTTTGAAGAAGCTTTCCGCCATGAAAGTGGTGAACCGGCTGATTTTGCGATGACATTCAACCGATATAACCTCCAAATCAGCTGTTTCGTTTGCCAGGTACCTGCGTATCTGTGTTTGGTATCGATGGTATTATGAATAATAAACATGTATCCATGGGATTACGAGTCCATAATGCCATGGTTATGTCACTATAATACAATTATTTATAATTTACACAAATTTAATTAGCTAGTACTTAAAAAATAATATTAAATAATATTCTTCTTTTTATCTGAGTATTTTCTATTCTCCTTTGCCGTGAATTCGATTTATGTTTGATATTTTTACCGCTTGCAATTTCTTTTCCTTTTACTTTTACCTTAGTGAATCTTACTCTTGGTTACATACGAAATCACAATTCGACTTACACTTTATTTACACACGTTCTAAGGGCTGTGAGCACATTCATGAAATAGAAGAAGGAGAAGGCCATCAAGTACAAGAAGAAAACGATATTGCACTGGACGCGTCCGTTGTGCACAAAGGACACGTTATGGGAGCTGGAAATAGAAGGCAAATAGATTTCGTAGTCGTACACGCATATGTTTGTTTCGTTGAGATATTTTCTTCTTTTTTCGGCTTGTTATACACATACCGAATAGAAAGAAGATCTTACTTCGCCTCGTTTTCGGTGTTGACTTTTGTAGGAGACTAAGACATTTTCGTGTCTCGGGTGCCGGTCTGTTTTGTCTCTTCGGACATCGCCATCGGTGATTTCATATATGCAATGAACATGTTGTGGTTTACGGAAATCGAGTTTGGTCCATCCTCTCGTGTTTACACTACTCCCATGGGGAAATCGTCTTCATGCGCGTTTCTTCTGAATCCCTGTTTTTCTTCCGTTTGACAGTATGATAATTTCTTTGCTGTTGGTATCAATTCCACAATTTTAATTAAAAGAACCTGAAAAATTCGTTTTACGAATATGGAACAGTTTTCTATTCATTTCATCAGGATGTATAGAGTACAGCCAAAGCAACATAAATGGAATATCTGCTTCATTACCGGGGTACGTAACTATTTGAAGAAATAAACATTTTTTCAGCATATTTTGAAAAAATAATACGTTTGGCAACCCTTTTCAAATTGGATCCAACTAACTATCAAATTCCACGCAGTTTATTCAAAGAACATGGGCGGACCGCTAGCTTTAGCGGCCCCCTGGGCTAACACTGTTTGGGAGCACCCAATTAACCCCCTTGTATATACAGACGGGTATAAAGGTATTTAACTGATCCGATCAGTGATCGGGTAGTGATCGGATACCTTGGGAGCGTTCGAAAAAGTACTCGATCAGTAAAATGCGTTCGAAAAAGTACTCGATCAGTAAAATTAAGAGAAAACTGAATGCTGATCTGGTAAACAGATAGCGACATATTCATGTGGCGGCCCAATCAAGTATTATTCTCACATGAAAATTGAGAAAAAGATTTCTATTCTATTTACATTGACTAATAAAGTAGAACTAGAATCCTGCCGATCACCTCAAATTCATTCGGAAACCTCAGTGATCTTTGGTGATGGAAGTGATCTGTCACGTGACTCCAAGTGATCTTATCACATCACTGTGATCCGATCAGTTTTCATAAATGCCTTAAGTTCTCGCTGGTCTCCCTG
The DNA here is from genome assembly GCA_030264535.1 of Liometoxenus newtonarum. Classification (NCBI taxonomy): domain Eukaryota; kingdom Metazoa; phylum Arthropoda; class Insecta; order Coleoptera; family Staphylinidae; genus Liometoxenus; species Liometoxenus newtonarum. The sequence goes on from JARJEB010001851.1 coordinate 3,885, forward strand.
TGCTACAGCCCATAAAGACCATGCCTAAATCCGCCTCTGTCAAAGAACGTCGCCACGTCTACATGTTGCCCTGGACTGGACAATTACAAAATAAACAGTTTTGAATTTTCCCCCTTTCAAAGTGATAATATCATCAACAAAGCAATTCTTCTAGTCAATTTGGTCAGTCATATGGTAGATTGGGCTATATTACGAGTTATTGTGTGTTATATATTTATACTTGGTTGCGTGATGGGAGGTTCTGCGTCCACTATGTACTACATTAAGGGATAACAAAAGATTTAGGATTGGTTTATTCATTATTCAAAGCAAATACAAATAAATACCTTTTATGTGTGTAGCTAGCATATGCTTTGCACTTTAAGTCTCTTTTGTATATGAATGTATAGTGCGCTTGAGGGATACGCCGGATACGCGAAACCATGGCAACGTACTCATCTTTTTCACCCTTCAATAAGGGTATAAAATGTACGTTGTTATATATGTTAAGCTGTCCTTTTTTAAACAAAACAGGTTATTTTATAAATATGAATGAAAGTGGTTTCTACTTCTTTTAGCTTTGAATTTCAGTTTTAGGCACTCTTTATACAAAACTGCAAACACAGCTGGACTAACTGCGATGATGTCCACAACTATTCAAAGAAAATAGTTTCTCATTCAGTCCTTCCCAAATTTGCTTACCCTGTAAATTCAGGAACTTACTCACATTTCTTACGTTTACATTATTTCATTTTTCGTTTTCAACTTCACTTATTTCTTATATTTCTAACCATATCTGTCCTATTGAGGACATACGTTTTTTGATGTTTATGTTTATTGTTCTTTTCCTTGTTTTGTCGGTGTTGAGATTTTCAACATCGGTAGGAAGTCATTGTGTCTACAAACGTGTATTATATTTACCGCAAACTTATCGAGACAGCACGACAAACGGAGCTTAGCAAATGGGTTTTCTTTTGAGTGCACACTGCACATTTGTACACGAATTCACAAGCATACAGAGTACGAGGATGAGGATCCAAACATAAGAAGAAGTACGAGGATGAGGATCCAAACATAAGAAGAAGAAAAACAAAAAACAGTTTCCATTTCTTCTCTTCTTTTACTTGATGTGTTTGTTATTTTACTTATCCTTGTTTCATGTTTGTTTATTCTTGTTTGCCTATTCTTAAAACCCAATTCAGTTCAGGCCTGTTTTACAACCATTTTTTCTTGACGACCAATATACCGAAGATACTGAAAGTAAAGGGCATTACTGGTCGAAATTTTGGCACTAATCCCACGATCTCACCAGTCTAAAAGAGTTGTTTTTGAAGTTCGGTTCTTACCGATTAAATTACAAATACTTACCTGATTTTAACACAAATTCTAAAATATGATTGTTTTATGTTTTATTTTCGTTTTGCATTCTGAATGCTTTATTTTGTCCACACATTAATTCTCAGATTCTCTAACAATCTAGCAAACTTAAATAGAAACAAATTCTATTTAAGTTTAAGTATATTTCTTTTAGGTGTGAATGTTACATTGACGTTTATAAAATATATACCGAGACTGTTTACTAAGGTAGAAATTTGATATTTTCAAATGCCAAAGATTCCATTCGTTCAATTATTGTGAATTGTTCGGTATCTAAGTATGTGTTACCAAAATCTATGTTGTTTTGTTTGCTTTTAAAATTTTGGCTCACAGTATAGGGACCAAGGTCTCTGTTCTGCTGCCTACTCTTACGATACCATTACTGCATTTGTTTGTCAGTTAACGTAAGCTTTAACTGTTCAAAACTATTTTTAACTCGCAACATTTTCGATTTTCTATTCTATTGAGCACGAAATAAAAACGAATTCGTTTTATTGACCACTCACCAATATAGGCATAATATATACCTCCCTATCCAGGGGTTCTCAAAAACTTGGGTCGCGAATATTCTTAAAAAACGCAGCTAAACTATGAATTTTAAGCGAATGTGTTACGAAAACTGCTAATTTTCAAAAGTCGGTCAAGGCGCGCGAAAATTTGAGGACCCCTGTCCTGTACCATTAATTACTTTTTTTTACAAATGGAGTAGTTTCATTGTATTTCAACATATTTGTCAAGTTTTCATAAAAAATGCGTTCTTGATATTAATAGAAGGCAAAAAAATTAAAATTCTGTATTTAAGTTTATTATACAGAAAGGTAACAAAAATCGAAATATGAACTTACCTATTTATTGACTATTCAGCACCTATTTATTGACTGACTATTCAGCTTTAAAACTAGACTCAAAACATCGAACAAACGAACAATAAATATCCTTTAATTTTAGTTAATGAGCCAAAACTACTATAGTGGCAATTGAGCAAATTGCCTGCTCCATGATGCCAAACTTGTAAACTTGTGTTAGAATAGAAATATGACAACAAGTCATTTATAATTAGTAGGAACTGAGGAATATAATTAGTAAGAACTGAGGAATTAGTTTTAACTTTCAAACTGAAAATGAATAAATATTTATTTAATTCTGATATTTAAGTTGGTGCACTTTGTGTGTTAAGCCGGAAGTGCTAAATGACATTTTCCAAATCTTGTTTGGCGAACCCTCTGTAAAGAAGTATACTCCTTCAAACAAGAAAAGTTGCACAACAGTCTGGGCAACTTGTTTATTAAGTATTTTGATATTGTAAATATTTATTAACCACATTTAAAAAATTCGAATGCAAATCAGTTCTATCAACTTTATTCTTTATTCGTTCTTCGGGTTCGATTACAAAAACATAGCGTTATAGTAAAAATGTAAAACAATATTTTGGATGCAACTTTTGTGAGGTTAATGGATTTCTTTCTGAAGCACTTGAAGCTCTGAAATTGCTAACATTTAAGAAAAGTTTAAAATAAAATCACAATGCTCCCAAATAACCGCATTCTATTCAACAATCTTTTACTATAATATTTTGTTTGTGTGTACAAATAATAGTATATTATTCAATGAGCGCATATGCAGGCTATTATACGCGAGGGCGAAGTTTACGTAGCGAGACGGTAGTCGAGCGGAGTAAACGCCCGTAAAGTAAATCACTAGAGGAATAATTACCTATTATTGACGTTTGTCAAGCTCCCTTATTCACGAGTGATATTAATATGGGTTATATGTGCCTGCATACACACCTAATAATGGTTGTTTTACTTGGTCGTCGCGGATAAAATAATATATGGCATAGTCCTAGTTTTCATCATCCCATTTTATGCAGTGCATTTTCTTAACATTATCCAATTGAGATGATTTACTTAGTTACTCCTGCTGCACATTATTCAGCGCAAAAAATTACACTTTTAATTTCTACCATTCTTAACTCATATTGATAATTTTTAACAGTAACATGTGTATTTATATCTACATTCTTTCTGCTATACAACCAAGCAGTTGAAACATGTGTGTTTCGTATTCGTTTGTGTATACACATATTCGATTTTATCGCTGAGTTATCCGTGAGTGAAATTGGTAATTTATCCAACTGTTGCCATAGTCGTATAAGCTATTTTCCCCCTCATGTAAACTTTGTTCCTACTGCGTATTTATGGAATGGTGTAAACCGTAAAGGAAGTTTTTATTTTTATAAATCCGCAACATAGCGATTGTAAACTCATGAAGTAGATACAGATGTTGGGCGGCCCCGGTTGAGCACACGATAGATAGCACCAAAAACGTAGTGAAAATGGTAGCGAATATTGTGTTGCGAAAGCAAATTGGAAATACATGTAAAAAATTCCAGTAGTTTTGAAGCAAATACTTCTGTACATGTTATTTGTCGTATACTACCAACCTTGTCCGTATGGTATGTATAGAAATGTACAAAAATTAGATTTGAACACGGCCGCCGACAGAAATGTAACGTATGAACTGCGTATTGGCGTTTTCCTATCTTTGGAAGGAAATGTCCGAAACGTTGAGCGCATCGCATCGTATCAGCATCGACTCGCAACAATGACGTTAACGTCTATAGGTACATACTTAGGAACGGTAACAAAATTTGCGGTAGATATTGAACTCGGTCAATGGTAAATACGTTTCGAATCGAATTTACTTGTTGTGTCTTTCAATCCAACTAACCCCCTGAAAAACCCTCAAAACAACCACGTAGCTAGAGCAATACAAATCCCAACAACGCACGCAACAACTACTCACCTTTCTAACTAAAATCCTACGTTTCTACTTTTTCCATTTCTATTACCTTTTTACTTGAATTTCTTTAGACTTTCATATATTGCGTGAATCTGTGAACTTTAGATATCAGTTCTTTCAAAAGCCCTATATATCTACTGAAAGACCATCACTGAAAACTTCTTCTTAAATTAATAAAAAAATGCTTTTTGTTGTTTAATTAACCCAGATGTTTCATATTTGACATTAAAGAATGTGCACAAGTGATAGAGATAGAAGAAAGTAATTGCAGATAGCAATAATATATAAAAAGAAAAGGAATAAGAAGACTTCTGCGAATTGATAAGATATTATATATACTTATTTTTCCTTTCGTGGCTCGTTCATCTTAGTTTCTTGACATTTCGCGGTGTTCTTCGTTCGTCATAAATCGGTCATTATTACGACGTCAGCCGCGGGCTACTCTTTCACTAAACTTCCGGTCGGTTGGCAAAACTTCGCACCACGCCAAGGAACCAACAAAAATAAAACAAAACGAGGAACGTGTAACGGAGCGACACGTCGTCATTCTTTTTCAGAAATATGAACATCCTGTTCTGTACTTGTACTTTCCCGCAACCTTTTAACTAACCGTCCAATCACCGCATCACCGAAACGAAATTCCAAAAAGAGAAAACACTCGAACTTTGGAAACTCGACCTTTTTATTGTACTTACCTCTTACAAGGCGTAAAAGATAACAAATTCATCATAACTATTAGACTCAAAAATGCATTAATCATCAGTTCTTAATTAACTTTTTTGATTAATTGTGTAATACTTGTGTAAGCTTTATTCATCGGCATTAAATGAGCACATGTTAGCAAAGAATTTATTAACGCGAACTGTTAATGGCCCGACAATTTCAAACTGTGAACATGTCATTATAGAACAGTGTTCTGTAACATCTTTCTATTTTGTACATTTTTTCTACGATATAAAATGTTATTTTTATTATATATAGTAGATACGTCCGCATTTTATATAAATATATGAATGGCAAGTAAAGTGTTCATGTTTACAGCATGCCGAAAGCTGATTTTAATTGCGAGCAAAACGTTCAAGCGAACATCGCGAAGCGTGTTAAGTATCGCTAAGTCTAATTGAACGTAATGAACGTTGAAAGATTTGTGTGCACGCTTGTTACACTTCGTTTACTTTGTTGAAGCTTCCATTCCGGAATTTAATAGATGCACGTCTACCAAGTAAGCTTTAGTAGATTTAGTATATGGATCTTTAATTCTATGCATTTCCATTCTTAACACATTGTTGTTTGTTGCTTGCGGTTAATTAGATGGACTTTGAGTTTGGTTTGGTTTGGTTTGGTTTGGTTTGGTTTGGTTTGGTTTGGTTTGGTTTGGTTTAGTTGATAAACGTTAATAAAACACAAAAATTAGAAGTCACCACAAAAAAGCCAAGAAACAAAGAAGAGTCTTTGAAAATGCTTGAGTTCATAATTGACAGTTCCCTAACAACCTGGAGAAGCCACATTGATTCAATGTGTAAAAAGCTATCTTCGGCTATATATTGCATCAGAAGAATAAGGTATATTGAAAACGTAAATGCAGCCATTATTACCTATCATGCTAATTTTCATAGTATATCGACATATGGGATATTGCTGTGGAGATCCTCTCCGGAAGCAAATCGAGTGTTTATGCAACAAAAGAAGGCATTGAGGTCGCTGGATGGAGCAAGCCAAATACAGAGCTGTAGGGGATTATATGACAAGTACAAGATACTTACCATCCCTTCATGCTTCGTACTTGCCTGCCTATGCCATGTCCATGAAAACCTGGAAAAGTATACAACACACTTAAACGTGCACAACTATACCACTCGTGGAAAAGATCAGCTAATACTGCCGAAACACAGATTTTAAAAAACGCAAACCAGCTACAACTACATCGGTATTAAGATCTATAACATCCTACCACCCGACGTCAAGAAACAGGGACCTAAGAACTTTAAGAAGATCATAAAGTCAGTTTTAATAAAAAATGTCATTTACACCATAAATGAGTTTATAAATTTATTCTAGCCATTTAAACCATTCTTGTCAAGTAGTCAGTTATCACATAACTTTGTTTTATATGTAAAACCCAAAGTACCCTAAATTTAAAACTGGACGTCCCATGTAATTATTGATGGAAATAAA
>JARJEB010001853.1:0-10134 GCA_030264535.1 Liometoxenus newtonarum
AGATATATATACATATATACTTAGGCCTGCATGTTGCAATAGAAATATAAATTCATAAAGAATGTGAATGTTATTTATTAATAACCTGTAATTAAATCAACTTAGTAGCTATTATCAAAAATGTGTAAAATTGTGCCAATCATACCAAGAATTTAAGTAGGGCGTTGGTTCACCAGTCCAAAAGTACTTACATATTTACGTGTAATTTGTGTTTTTACTCTTTTACCGAACACAACATCGAGTCAGTAAAACATATCTCGAACTTCACTTTTCTTTAGATTCAGATTCAGTGAAGGCACAACCTTGAGATTCGAACGTAAATGGACACGATATTTATACGCACACCACATTATAGTCGAATAAATACGTTCATTTCTTCTTGTAACTTGATAATAACTTCTACTGGGGCTGACACAATAATCCTGAAAGTTCAGAAAGTTGTACTTTTACTTTACTCACTCACCGGCGATAATGAAACTTCGTTCAAATCATGCAAGTTACTTCAGTTATTGGTTTTTTGAAAATAGGTGTAATTTAATTTTTGAAGATTTACTAATTTACTGAAACGCTCGGTGTGGTTTGACGTGAAATGGAAATGCGAGAGACCAAATTACAAAGTTGCGTGTGTTTTGGATTTGGGATTCGACCGGTGCCGAAATTGCGGGTCCAATAAACTCTTACATAATTTGGTGTTGAGCTGAACGCGAAGACCGGTCCGGTCCGATTAATGTATATATAGATATAAAAAAAATAAACGAATCCGTCGTCATCTTGTTTTACTCTCTTTCACTATGGACTATCGAATCGACTATCTTCGCATGCCGCCTTATAATATTACCAATCATAGATTACCAATAGTCACAAATTTATAATTATCATTAATTTCGTTCGAGATATAATTACAAGCCGCCTGTGGTCTTTGTCCTTTTTACTAACAATTAAAAATTTGTCGAAACCAAGATTTCGGGTCTTAATATATTCTTGGCACTTCACCTAACTAAGCGCTGTGTTTTTGAGCTGCGTGTGCTCATTTCCAAAGTGGACATTTTGTTGAGGTAAACGAGTGTAAAATATTAAAAAATTAAATTGTCCGTAACGCTATTTGCTGTTTTAATCTAGTTGACGCGTTTAAAGACATTATTATAGGTTATTATTATTAAAGAGTTAAACAGCGCACGGCACATGAATCAAATTTAATATGGCATTTAATTATATCGCCTTGCTCGGCAAAGATCTTGCAACATTTTATTCAATCAAGAAATGCATTTAGGAAGGCTTAATCTTACAGTGGCAATTTTATTCATTCATATAATTTAATTAATATTTGATTTTTAACTTACATGAAAAGCTTTCTCTCTCTTTCTTTCTCTCTCGCCGGGGATCGAACCCAGATCTCTAGCATATCTAGTGTAGTGTTACCAATTAGACGACGAGATGAGGAGATTCATACCTAATTCAATTTAATTACTTAAAGTGTTGATTTTAATCTATTTAGTATCGCTTTCGTTGATTATCGCAATGTTTCAAACCTGTCGATAAAGAAAATGCAGCGCCACTCGGCGTTTCGTGAACTAACGAATATTTGTAAAATGCGCAGTCCTGGTCTTTGATTATAGAAAGAGTAACATAAGAAATCAAACAGCGGCAGACGTCCAAATTTTAAAAATACAAGTAAATCGGACAATATACAACTTTTTGCTTGTTTTTACAATGGCCATACATTCCTCTTCTATTTTAAATTATTTTTTGTTTGTGTCTCATATGTGTGTCTAATCATATTAAATATGTGCAGATTCTTTACTTAATAATTATATTTATTTATTATTATTGTTTTACTTTTTTCCTCTGTTCCAAACCTGTCGATAAAGAAAATGCAGCGCCACTCGGCGTTTCGTGAACTAACGAATATTTGTAAAATGCGCAGTCATGGTCTCTGATTATATAAAGAGTAACACAACAAATCAAACAGCGGCAGATGTCTAAAATTTAAAAATACAAGTAAATCGGACAATATACAACTTTTTGCTTGTTTTTACAATGGCCATACAATCCTTTTCAATTTTAAATTATTTTTTGTTTATGAGTCATATGTGTGTCTAATCATATTAAATATGTGCAGATTCTTTTCCTAATAATTATATTTATTTATTATTATTGTTTTACTATTTTCATTTTTTTTCAGGCTGAGAATGCAGACAGCGAAAAACAACAAAACTTCAATGTCAAGGTAAGCGTCCACATTTATATTTCTTAGCTTTGTGCCTTATGTACGAGTATATCCTCAATATTACTTTCTATGCTCGAGTGTTCATCGCGTGTCATCTTTATGCACAATTTCTTAATTTACAACCTTCTCAACTATTCAAGTGTTCCGGGATATTTATTGATCCTGTTTTTATAACAACAAAAATACAACCAATATGGACGATGCAGCAATGCAAATGCATAAAAGAAAAACGAAAATAAACAATAAATAAAGCAAATGCACCCCGAATTTTGCAGGTTTGAGCTACAGCATTGGAAGTGTACGAGTGTACGAGTGTACAATCACGTGATTTACTTGAATCGTTTGTTATTATTTACTCTTGATGTTTGCTAGAGTGTGAAGGTCATTATTTTATGCAAATTGTATATCAAACTTGCTCTCCGACATTTCGCGAATCCATAAAGTAAACGAATAAAGTTAAATCTAAACAAAAACAATTACCATCATGTTATTGACTCTTTAAAATGCATTTCTGTAAAGTGCAAAGATATTAAAATCATTACTATACACGTGCACAAAGTACCTATTTCTAAATTTGCATAATTCAATTCAAATATTTTCAAATTCTTGGCCTTGCGCAAAAAAGCAATCAAAAATCAAAACCAACATCTTTTGTCGGTTTATATACCTACAAATGGGTGTCACTAAAAAATTGATTCATTCCCTTTGCATACATTTGTAATCTTCCAAAATGTGACCATCCACATATTATTACGTGTTGTAACACGTAAAACTTATCACCCTGTACATTTATGTATTTTGATGTTTGTATTGTGTTGGTTATCATGGAGATACATTGAGAAAGGAAATCAGGGGCAAGCGGAAGTAAGAAAATAATATGTTTGAGGGAGATCGAGTATTCGAACCGAGTTGGCTCGGTTACCGTATAACAAGAGACTCGCTCTCTTAAATCGGCTATCTTAACAAGAAAGCAGATTAACCACGTTGCTCGGTGTTTATAAATTTATAAATTAACAGTATATTTTGTTTGTATTTTTACAATATAAATAATTATAATGTCATAATTTCAATTAATGAATTAGTTATTCAACTGCCACACATGTGACACATGTGACAATTATTCTAGACACTTTTAACTATAAATAATCCCTCCACGTAACTAATATCTGTCTCAATCACATATCGGAATTGTTTTTATTAATAGGTATAAAATATTACGCAATACAATCTATTATTCCAACTATAAACAAATACGTTAACAAGCGAAATTAATTAATATGCAACGAACACAATCGAATCGAGTTGTTTGCTGATGTTTATGACTCTTTTAAGTCGTTTGCATTCAAACTTACTCGCATTAAATCATAAGGTGCTTTTAACGGCCTTTCAAGGTTTACAACCTATTCTTGTACTTGCTCACGTTTTTGCATGTTGATTACGAACGAGACAATGTTAGAATAATTTGTAACTGTTTTTTTTTTCATTGACTCATTCTCGGTAAAAGTCGTCGATATTATGTGCATGTTCACGTAAACAAAAAGGAAGAATTAGTGAATTACAGGTGCAAAATTTTAATTAACTGTAGTAGATTTATGTAGAGGGCGCTATTGTTGTGCGGGGGATATAGATAGTACTGGCAACGCAGCGTTGGCAACTGGGTACGAAGGTAGCCGAAGGAAAGTGACACATCCTGACAAAATTTTAATTAACTGTAGTAGATTTATGTAGAGGGCGCTATTGTTGTGCGGGGGACATAGATAGTACTGGCAACGCAGCGTTGGCTACTGGGTACGAAGGTAGCCGAAGGAAAGTGACACATCCTGACGGGAGACGACAAGTAACGGAAGTATCGCTCGACGAAACCAACAAATGTAAGTCTATAGACCAGTCCAAAACAGCTGTTTACATACTTGAGGTTGGGTGGGCACTGTCAAACAAATAGTAAAACGAGCAAGACAGTTCCACAGCAATCTTGTATTGCTGGTTTAAAACGCAGGAAAACGGCTGTGGTGGCTTTTAGAGTGGGAGTGGTGGCCATAATGACAGTTACTTGGACTGGTCTATTGATAAATGTAGGTAAAGTTGCAGTTGCAGGACATCTTGCACTTTCTCATATTTACATATTAAGGTCGTTGTTTATCAACGTGATACTTATTTATTTTTCTAAGCGTTAATAATTTAACTGCGGTAAATCGTTAGCCATATGCCATTATGACTTTCCAAGAAACTGTCTTCGTTTTCAAAACTATTACAATTTTTTTTAATTACGGAACTGGCACTAATATTTACTTTTGATGGATTTAACAAAGTTTAAATCCTTTATAGCATACTTTTTGAGGATCTAGGCTTAATTAAATAAAATTTTCGAGAAAAAAAAGACAATAAATTTTATTTTTATAAAGATAAACGTAATTAGAAACTTATTGATATCTTGAAACGCAAAATGTTTTCAACCAGCGTCAGTCAATTCATATCACTTTTAATCCTTGCTTTCTTCTACCTTTCGTATATTGTTTGTGTAGCAAAGCATGGCAGTTGTGGTAAAAGTTTTTAACAGAATTAGAAAAGCAATAATTTATTTGTATAAGTATATTTAAATTGCTGTTTGCATATGGTCTTATCATTGTGGTCAACCGTTTATTCACAACCATAAGACATGTCACAAAACCACTCGATAAATGTGATTTATTCATGTCCCCGGTGCGTTAGCTTGGTGCAACCGGCTGCGGTTTGGGTTTGAGCTTGAAAACGAAAACAATAACAAAATAAAAATGTCAATGACTAAAAAACGTATATCGACAGATTCAGTAGTGCGCGGACGTGTGGTACATGTCGAACACTTTCACGTTCATTGTTCACTCAATCGTTTATCAAGTTTGCAATTCCAAGAGTACATATTGTTTAATTCACTTATAGCGTTTTCCAAAATTCCAGGAATTCCTTTTAAAACACATATTTAACGCAAAAATTATTTAAAGCAAGTAATTTGTAACAGCCGTACGTAGTTCTAAGTTCTACCCGTGAGGGCCTTGAGAGTTTTCCCCCTTCTTTACACTCCCGTTTAATTCTGCTTAGAAAACATTGTGTCATTCAGGTAAAATGGAACCTTAAAAGTACGTGGGTAGTGGGTGTCCAGGTAATTCGGAGAGCTCTGTATTTAAAAATTCTATCCTAAAGTTAATAAGTATACATAAAATAAATATGGAACACACATTATTAAATAAACAATAAAATGTTAGCATAATTCGGAGATAATAGTATATTATTAAATGAACGCATATGCAGGCTATTATAATAGAGCATATGCGCGAATTGAATACTATACTTTATCTGCGACGACAAAATTTAATTTTTATACTGCAGTATGGCTTTCAAACTTAAAAAATCAACCATGGAATTCAACTTGCAGTGTGAGGACGTTTGCTTGACAGACAATATTTGACAACCGTCAACTTGAAAAGCTGTCATTTCATACACTCTCCTTAATGTAAATGTGCTGGTTTTGCTTGAAAACCTTTCGATTGTCTTTTGAAGAATACAACCAGTTTAGGATACCTGTCAATGTTCACATTTTCGTGAATATTCAGTGTACTTTTGAGCATCGAATAATAAGCCCAAAGTGGCGATGCTTTATATTTTTCAGTCAATTCGGTAAAATGTATCAATAATACTGATTCGGATTTTGGACTTTGCCAAAAGACTTGATTTATTTCTAACCAGACGAAACCAATGTGAACCACAAACAACAAACACCAAACACACCCACAAAACACGAATGACTTGTGTAACGTTCGCTTGACAGACAATATTTAACAGCCTGTGATATATGAAATATTTGAAGTTGCGTTCGGCTATTCTCTATTGACTCTTTTCACTCTAAATGCTCTTTAGTCGGTCGGCTATTCCAAAAAGGGTGAATGGAGCATTCTTTATACACTCCAACACTACTCCAGCTACACCCCAACTGGTATTCGGGTATTCTGTCTGAATACCCGAACGCAGCTTTAGTTCAATAGATGACGTTTTAGATGCAGTCCGTGCGTGACATATCATTATTGAATGCAGGGAAGCGGTGTGCTTGACGTAAAGTAAATCTCTTGTTGAATAAAGGATACTTTATTAAAGCTTGTCAAGCTCATTATTCGCGAGAGGTATTAATCATAATAAATCAGTGCGCAGCGCACAACATTCCGACAATGCACACTACGATTTCGTAGAAATCGTCGATCGTAAAATTAATTCTGATCAGAAAGTGTAGATATCACTAAATTGCTGTACATTGTCAGTTGTGCGGTGCGAATTTAACGCACCGACTTATTTCATAGGTAAAATAAATTCAAGAAGTTGTGCGGCACTAATCCGTACCGATTGAGTGAATATGTAAATTAATTAAAAAATTTGTGCGGTGCGAACCCATATACCAATTATTGAGTGTCACCGTACTGGTGAGTGTTATGGGATTTTTATTGGATTGTTGAAATGGTAGCATGTTATTTCCGAATCTTTTGTAGGAAATTCAAAACATCTTCGCTCAAGATATCGATAGTCCCATTTCAAAGTCAATATTTAGCAAGTTATAAGCAAATTAATATTTTGACAGCAAATAACTCGCTTCTTTACAAGCCGATGTTATTTATTTTTACTCCACAAGTTCAAATTAGAAGGACATCTGCCCAGTTACCAAATTTCATCAGCATACATTGCTTGGTTTGTCAGGAATTTTGCTCACATACATACGGCACACACATAACCACAAACACATCATTCCAAAAACCACTTTTTCCGACTCAGGGAAGCAAGATTCGTGGAGATCCGGCGAGAACTCGAGTTCGAAATTTTGCCTGATCACCGTCTTTCCTTACTATACTATCGATAAGTCGGAAAGTAATTACCTTACCTTCGGTAAGTCGAAAAGTAAAAAAAATTGTATTTACCAAGCATAAAATTTACTATTTATGTGCGTCCGTGAATCGCACAAAAATGCGCAAGAGTTATGTGCAAGATTATTTTTTATTTAACATAGAATTTGCAAATTTGTATAATAATTGAATATAACATACTAAATAGCCGGCATGTGAACCTTTACTATATTAATTGAAACTATGAAAGTAGCGGCGTGTTAAAAAATTTCCCCAAAAGAAAAATAAGAAAACCGAGAAGGAAACTAAAGCACAGAACGAAACCTGAAACCGAAACCAATATTGAAATAGAATAGCAAAATCGACCGCTTTCCTAGAAACGCATTCGTAAGTCATCGAACCGCTATTGACCGTCTTACGAAGGAACCCAATGTTCCACCCGATGTCGATAAGCAGGGAGAGATCAAAGCTGATTGAGGTAGCTCCATTACAAAAGGAATGAGAAAAGCACTGTAAAACTGAATTTTGCACTGACTGTTCATTCGGTACTTAACAATATGGAAATTCTCCATATAAAAGCATGAATGTTCGCGCTACTTGTGAGCATGTATGTTTAGTCAGAGCATGCGTTTTACTTTTTTGTCGTCTCATTACACGCTGACACTTATGGAATTAAAACCTCCAGATAATAAATGCTAAGCAATACCTATCTGGAACCCTCCTAAAGGTCGAGTTCACTTCAGGATGTCATTCTAAAAAACTTTTTGATGCTGGGTTCATGCAGAGATAGTAAGAGTAATCATTCAATGGTAATAGTACGAATAGGATTAAGCGTGAAAAAGTTCAAACACATCAATGCAATTGTACCGGTATATTTAGCAGTAGGAGTAGGTAAGACGTGGCCTTGAAAGTCTGGAAACTTTTAATTCCATGAGTTTAACTCGTTTATTTTAGCTGCGAACATTGCGTAAGGCACATGCTATGTTCGATGGTAAAATAAACGCTCTGTATAGCCGTCATGACTGGAGCTGCGTAATCTACGCCAGAGTCAAATATACTTCTTGCGTTCATTGCGAATCATACTAGAATTTGTGCGTGTACTTCTCACTTCAACTTCATACTTCTCGCGTTATACTTTTCCTCTGTGTTTTTCCTATTCTAAACGGGCCTTTACTCATGATCCAACTCCCGTTTGAAGTGCGCGTGCGCATACCAACATGAAGTCAGCTGCAAGTACCAAAGTATCTTCGTATTGTCACAGAATAACCTAAGAGAAAGTTCACTTCGTGTCTTCGGGGAGGCTTCATTTGGTAATCTTCGGCGTGTCAGCCATGTTGTGTGGAGCTTGGCATTTGCGGGAAATTTGAATCCGCTATTTGCACTGTGAGGTAAATTCAAATCTCGCGTAAATTCCAATCTCCACGCAACGTGGCTGACACGTCGAAGGTCACCAAACGAGGCTGTCAATATAAAAGGCACGAAGTGAACCTTCTGATAGTATCTTCACATAGCTCATGACCACACTTACTACTAATTATTTGCATAAACATTACGATCTCGTACTCTTACTGCTAAATCCTATTCCTACTCCTAATCTTACAACCTCTGTTGAAGTTCATGTATAATATGCATAACTGTCAATATATGTATGTTTATATCTACAATGTAAACACTTAAACACGACACACTCCATGGGAGATGCGCGAGCACCTGCACCTGAGTCTGTGTAGAACAATACGTAGTATGTACGTAGTAGCTACGAAACCGACAATACGTATAAGAACATGTGAACACTAATAAAACGAACAAAGCCAATAACCGTGTGTATCTTTATTGTGTATTCCTAGCTTACTTGTGTCGCTTCCACCAAATTGACTTTAACAACCTCTACGTAAACCATAGAGGTATTCCTAGTGGGAATGTTTTGATACAAATGTGAAGCTACTGGTCCGCATTATTGATTTGCAACATACCAAACTAAAACCCTAAAATGTAGACTACCGAAAGTACACGCACAGGCTAGTGACGCGAAACTTGAGTCTGTTTCAAATTTCGTGCCTTTTAAGTGCGACCAAATATGGAGATTTGGTGTAATCCCCTTCCGTCCCCTGGTTTCATGCCCCTCGCCCATAAATCGACTTTTTGTTCTCTCTTCTATGGCGTAAACTCACCATAATCTTAAGGGAGCAGGATTCGTAGATCTATCTGAAAAATTGAAGTCTTAAGATTTAGCCTGAAAACATTACTTTCCTCATATTAATTCGGTATATTGTAACAAAGCGTGCAAAGGGCTTTGAGTCGTGCGAGTTGTGGAAGGCGATTTCCTGAGTTGCGACAAAGTGTAGTGTTCCTTCTGAGTGTTTTGGAGTAGATGAGTGAAAAAGAAACGTAACCAATAAATGAATAAACCAAATGCTTCAGTTCCAACAATGTTCTTTATTCAACAACCAACCCAAACAAAACAATAGATCGTGGTTCTGATGATTTTGAAAACAACGTAATAAGTAACCTAAAAAAAACCAGCATTAGAGATGTGCAAAAACCACGTGCGGCATAGCAGCACCAAAAGACACAGTGGACACTTACAGGTTAGACGTTAGTATATGGCAAAGCACAAGCCGCAAAGAGGTGGGCGAGCTACAATCGAACTTACCTAACGGCAAGCGCGTATCGCAAAACCAATTAGGTATACCAAAAACTAGTGGCACGCAGATTATATACCCGAGGCAAGAAAACCACCAGCAGTCACACGACCAGGCCAATCAAGTGAGTTTCGAAGCTTGACAGACCAGCCGACTCTCGCAACTACAACAACCGACGATAGAGCGCGGCAGAGTTGCCCAGTGCAGCAAATACAGGGGCAACCATAGCAGTTCATGCCAAATCCGTCGCATCTGCCCCCACTCGAGGAACCGGGAACCGTGCGCTTTCCAACGGAGTAACCGCTTCCGAAGAGTAGAACCGGCGGAGGTGGCTCAGGTGGAATTGTCCACGGCGCTGGCGCGTTTCTGGGTGCTCTAGCACAAAGGTTTTAGTGGCGAGCTTCTG
>JARJEB010001875.1:0-12646 GCA_030264535.1 Liometoxenus newtonarum
CTCCAGGTTCATTCGGGAGGAACCAACTTTCAGTCCGATACGATGCTTGGTTTTCCCGCAATTTTGTACACATGCAGACAGACACACACACACACACACACACACACACACACACACACATCAGCCCAAAAACGGATCTCCACGAATCAAGGAAAAATAAGACTTTAATTTTTTTCTTGATCACCTTACTTTTCTATACCTACATACCTTCGGTATGTGGCCGGAAAGTAAAAATGAAAATACTAAACGAAATTTAAAAAAATAGTGTAAGCCTTTCATATAAAATTGTATATACAGCATTTTATTGCTAAAAACAACCCGAAGGACGGGGAGGGAGTGGGGATGTGTAACTGACGACGTCACACCACGATGACAAGTCAGTGCATAAGTGTGAGAGCTATTTTGATGATTATTGAAAACCGTGTTGAATCGAGATAAGACCTACTTGAGTTATTTGAAAGACCTAACCCTCGAGGAAGAAGTTAACGATTGATGAACAATTTGTGCATCTCCACTGTTATGACTGTTATGAGTTTGACTCGTTTCTTTTAGTTTCGAACATTGCGTACGCTACATGCTATGTTCGGTGGTAAAATAAAAGCTCTGTATGTCGAATCTAGGCTCGTGAATTTTTTCATAAAAAAATTATTTTAAACCTTCTGTATATGGTTGGAATGCAAAATAACGAAGCATATATATCGCTTATAGGACACCCATCATAGTAGAAATTGTGGGGGGTGAGAGTTACACATGGGATTTAACATTGCAGCAATAGCAACTTGTATTAAATTAAGAATCAATGACCAATATTTTTCAGTTAATAATGCCCTGGTTCCAATTTCACAGGTCTCATCTGATTGTTTTATTTGTGAATTCAAGTTACTTTATAAAGTGAAGAACATTTATGCACAGAGCGCACTAATAAGCGCATAGAAAAGTTTGTTTGTTGAGAATGTTTGGTAGAAAATGTTGCGAAATTAAATTTTCACGGGTCTGTGGAAATTTATAAATATAAAAAAGTTTGTACGATGACGTTTATGTGTTTGGTGAGGAGTGGAAACGCGGTTGGGAAAGGGGCCACAAGGCGCGCTCAGAATGAAATGAAAAATAATACTTTCCACTAGGTGGTCAGCATTAAGTCTCGTGGGAAATTCTGAAGTGACCCGAGCGTAGGAAATATTGTCAAGCTATACAACTCAACTACCTACCAACCAGCCAACACACGAATATAAAAATACAAGAGCAAAACGCGTATTTTGAATAATAGAACAGGCAATAGGCGGCGAATCAATTGTTAAAACAAACAGCGACTTAGGCACAAGATATAGTTACTGACTTTGTCTATTATGGCAATAGAAGTTGTATATTATTGCGGTTGTGTATAAATCCCAACGATGTCGATGGTAAAACGTCTGGTCGATGTACCCGTGGGTTCACTTCATCAAGAGTTGCACGGAGACCGCGGGGACCGCACCGCTCTTTTCCCGAACACTTAAATATACGGACGATGCCTTTTAGGCTTGCTTTATATTGTTCCCGATTCTTACATATCTATAGTAGTACAGTACGCGTGTACGAATTTCGAATTTCCTGCTTCAACACACACTCTCTTACATGCATGCATTTAAACAACCAAAAAACAAGCGTTATCCACTTGTTCGTCCTTATTTCGTTTCACTTTGTAACTTATTGCTCTTCATGAAGTGACAGCTCACGGAATTGCCACGAAGTGGAAGATTGATGGGGTAAAAGGTAAAGAGGGGCACAAAAATTTGCATGGTAGGTGATACCCAAGCGCTGTGCATTATCTATTCATTGTGTATACACATGCAAGCCAAACGAGCACATCTATTTCCCTGTATGAAGCCTTTACTATTTTTTCAATGGTGGTAGTGACAGTGGCACTTGCAGTCCGAGTATGTATAACACAGTAGTGAAGAAGAGCATTTTATGTTCTCGCTCGCGACATTCCCGGTCTTGATATTTATTCTCACACCAACACCCAGACGAAAGGCTATGAAAAGGCGATGTGATGGATTTCACGACCCCGGTGGGTGCCCTCAATTCCAGTCTAGAATTCAGTTAGTCTTCTTATATTCTCAGTCAACGCCCGACCACTTTTTATCCTTTCGAAGGAAGGCATCGTGGATCGCCTCTACGTTTCGTCTCATCTTTTACATTACATCGTGTACTAGACTCGTTCAGAGACTCTCGAAAAGTGCCGCCACAACTTTAACGTATATACTACGGTGCGAAAAACCCTTTTTGCATTCAACGTCCTGACGATAAATATTTTACAGCACATCGCACTCTAAACCTCTTCATAAATTATTCAATTTTGCATTAACAATATGCGCTGATAATATAAAATGTATTGTTGGAATATTATCAATTATTCAATTCTGCAATTTATCGAACTCAACAGCGGTATATATATTTTAAAGATACTTTTAGTCGTGATTTGCGGTAATCTGATCCTGAAATGATTTGATCTTAAAATCCATAAATCGGCCTTATTCTTATTTACCTTAATAGTTTGCTGTTGACGGTGAAAGATATTTGCAGTGGGAAGAACGTTGTGTACGTCATCGTAATAAAGGGTGCGCTTCATCGTTGCAGATTGAAAAGACGCGTTACCCGGATTGACTGGGAACTTCCATCATCCAGTTCCGCGCTCCCAGCGGAATTGAGTCAACCCCCAACTTTTGTGCGTTTGCCCTGAGTCACGCGTACTCCTCCTTCTTGTTCCATACGTGTAATAATATAAGTATAAATACTTTTTGTATGTACTGTCATATTGAATGCAACAAATTTATGTACCATTATCAATCACCAGTATTCATTTCGTTTAATGCTGTTTTTTTACTATGCCTCTACAAACCACAAGTTTAAGAACGACCGATAAAGTAAACAATTATTTCTTTAAAGGAGTCAAGAAATAATGTTAACAGATTAATTTTATTAGTTGTATCATATTTCTATATATGTATAGTTATGAGAAGTTTTTGATAGCAACCCCATTGTACTTCCTGAGGTTTCTTACTTTCGACGAGTGTTCGTTCTCGTGCAAGTAACTATTTAGGCTAACTTTTGATAGATATGTATAATCCCTACGGTAACCTTTTCGACATGTTAGTCAAACATTTGATTTATTATTATTGCTTAAGATTAATCAAGAAATTCATTATTTTCATTCCATTAGTGATTTTACTATACCGTGCGTTTATTTTACCGTCTAACGATATAATAAACCAGTCGAACTCATGGTAGTGGGGATTTGTATTGCTAAAGACACACCGGCGGACGAAGAGAGAGTGGGGATGTGGGATGTACGACGAAACATCACGATAACAAATCAGTGCATCAGGTTGAGAGCTATTTTGATGATTATTGGAAACAGCGTTGAATCGAGATTCGATTTGTGTGAGTTATTTGAAAGATCTAACCCTTGAGAAAGAAGTGAACGATTGATGAACAATTTGTGAACAATCAGTGCAAATATGACAAGGAACAAAATTGACAACTGACAGTAACAATATGATCATAAAAATTCTATCTTACCATCTAAGGTAAAGTACTTACCAACGTTTATTTATATTTTTTCTAATTGATTTTGAAATATATAAATTTGTTTTTTGCAATTGTACACAAGCCCATTTGCAAAGTCCATAGAACAAGGTGGCATCATGTAAACGTATTTTTTAAATTTTCAACAGTGTATTTCGTCCATAAAATAATTATAATAACGCTAACGTTTTGGGAATCGTAAAGTGTAGATTGATGCTTATAAATTCAATTTCTGGAGGCAGTTTCGTAATATTTCATCAACAATGCTTGGTAGCCAAAAATGCCGGTTATATTTGGACTGAACTCTCTGACATAAAACACAAATAATGTATTATTAATATGTACCTTCTTAGTTTTTTGGGCAACTTAAGTTTTCTACATTTATACTGTAAAAACTTCTATTCAACTTTTGCCATCGTATTGTGTATATCACTAGAAGAATATGCGGTGGCTTTCAACAATCCCTCTACCAGAATAAGCTCTAGTACCAAACTTCTGGTAATTTTTAGAGGCCGTAAAACAATAATAAAATATGGTCCCTGATTTCGCGTGATTAAAAAACGAGGCCCCTAGTATCTTTCAATGGGATAAAAAAATAATTCTTTATTCTTTCCTTCCTGGTGCCAGTCCCCGGAGGAATCTCGTACCCTCGGTGTTTCACTTAATAAGTGCATTCGTTAAAGGGGAGCAGTACTGTCGAATCTGAGGTGTACATATTCCAAGTACCTATATGTCGTACATATTCGATTCTTTTTTCTTGGTGTGTTTTAAAAAAGAAGAACCATGATTTCGATCGTTTCATTGTTCATTTCGTATGTTCGCTTACAGTACGGATGATTCAAGAACGATTCGGCTAGGATCAAGTGAGAATTAAGAAGGGGTGGATTCGGATTAAATTCGCGGAGGCGGTGCGCCCGCCAATGCCGCCACGCCTGCCCCGTTAGTCTCTCCTATATATTTTCCCTGTTCTCTTCTAACGCAAAGAAAAAATACGACAATTTCCAATTTTTCACGTGCTCGTTTTATATTATTTTTCTAATTTGTTATTCCAACGATTTGACGCAATTTTCTCCCTAAGAAATTATGGTTCAAAAACTTTCAATGAGATAGATACAGATATACATACTTGTTAATTTTCAGAAATATATGTGATAATCATTACTTTAGTGTTTAGTTATCTAAGTAATGATGTTTCACGACATTAGAAATAAGCGCCGTACCAATTAGATTTCTGTAATTGTTCTAATCGCGTCTATCATGCTTGAGAGACAGGAGTGATCTAATTATGCAATTAGGCTGACACGGAACTCGGGAGTGACATCGCCGGGGAGTGATTGACAAGCCACACTAATAAACTTGCATGTTGGGACTTCCTGTCGCTGTTCCTTCGATATCTGTTAGTTTGAATTAGAACTATTTGATCTAAATATTTTATTTTCACACTAAAATAATTCAATACCAAGTCCATGGGATTAAATGTTTTGTTTGTAAGCTCAACTGCAATAAAATGTCAATATGTTGAAATTTCATTGGGTCGCTTTCATAACAATGAAAATAATGAGAATTTTGATTACATCGACAGTAAAACATAATATGCAAACCAGTCGAATATGATGCGTACGCGAATGTTGATTGTCGAGGGTTGAAAGTGTATTACATATTTTGAAACATAATATGATTCGTGAATTTTCAACCCAGCCAAATGTAATATAGGTACACTTACGTACTTGTGGATTTGTGGAAAATAGGATGATAGAAGTGTTAGAGTTGAGATATAGGCCGTGAACATTTGATGAAGTGCTAAGAGTATGGTAATGCACGCTACAATGATTCATAGTAACATGGTACAGACATCAAGCTGTCCTAGGCCCGTCTCGCGTTGTCACTATAGTAGAAGCCGTATCGTCGGAGAGGATCATCCCATGGGGTTGTAACACCGATCCATGGCTTTGAATGACGGCACCTAGTGCAAAGCTCTTTCGCTGTGGGTTCCTCTTTCCATTTACGTATACATCATACAATAGTGAAAATACAAAACTTGCGAGAATACATATCGAATTCAAAGGTGCGTTTGATTTGCTTATTCCATCAATGCGTCGTTCGCACTTTGTACATCAACCTTTTCAACGTGTTTCGCACGAATACGCTTTTATTTTGTCGCCGTTCTAGAAATGCACAAGTTCTATACGTTCTGTTCTCCGATGTTGTTCTCTTTCACACAAAGAACTGCTTTCTACTTTCAGGAATGTAAATATGTTATCGTAACGATGGCGAAAATGCGAATAAATGTAAAAACAGCGAAATACTGATGACGAAACACGATACACAAGGATGTTGTCTGTTGTGCTGAAGTTTCGTTTTGGTGAATTTGTGCTGGAATTGTCTGGCTGAGTGTTACGTTCGGGAATTCCACGATATTGCTTTCAGCAGCGAAGTAAATGTTGTTGCTTACATTGTAGCATTTTCGTACAATCCTGCCTGTATGCATGCCGTAAAAAGGAACAAATACATAAAATTATCATTGGTATGAATTTTGTTTGACTAAATTTTTTCTATAACGAGCAAAATATTCTTTACCTAATGGTTGTATTTGTTTAGTACTGTTGCATTACGTCGAAAAGCTGAGAATTTATAAAAAGCCCATGATTGATCGGTCCCAAGACGCTTCGGTCAAAACACAGAAATGACAAATGTTTGGCAAAAATATCAAAACTTTTACATGACAAAAGTTTTTGAAAAATTATTGAGGATTGAATTTGCTCACAGCTACGGCTTGTAGTGTGCCGTAGCTCACCATATATAGGTAAATACAAAAACTTGTGCCGAACGGTAGCACAAGGGTTCGATCGCCGTTGAGCGAACAGAGTCGTGAAAAACGCAAGGCTATTCGTTCGTTTCGTTAAGTCGGAAAGTTGGGAATACACCGGGGAGCACATCAGTTCGGCAAACATCACATCAGCGATAGGGAAATGGACAAAACCATCCTTTCCCTTCCCTGTTGAAAAAAGGAAGAGGCTACAACTTACACTAGTCCTCTTTGCATTTGTAAAAGCGTTGAATCTTCACTCGTCTATTCGACAATCGGGTTCGTTCCTGGCTCGTATCTATCTTTTGCATGAGTGGATTTATTTTGTTTGTGGCCGAGGGTTGTTTGTTCGGCAGTAACGTGTTATTTCGTTTGGTCCTTCGCGTGTCCCCAATGTTTATCAAACCTTTCTTATTCATAACACTTTTGAATGTATAAGAGTTTACATCATGATCTTTCAAACATTAGCCTTATACGCATTACCTCATCCATTCTCCATTGTCAAATTCTTCGTTATTGTTGGAGCGCATCCCGAAGGACTATTAATAATTAAAACTTCATTATTCACCTGGAATACGAATACCTAATATGCCAAATACATTAAAATTGTGTATTCTGTTTAACCGAGTAATGCAATTAAACTTTACTGAACCAATATGGGACTATATTTTCGGGAACTGAATTGGAAATCTGAGGCAATTTGAACAGACCAACCCCATATATTTTTGTAGGAAGTAAGGGTATTACAGAATTGGGGACGTGGCTTCACTGCTTTACGTTAATCATCAGACATAACCTTGATATATCTAGGACATAAGTACTTAAACAAACTTTCATAAGAGAAAAATACCGGCTAATAACAAAAACTGAACACGCAATTGTCCAATAGTGTGTGTTTGGTTTGGTATGTACTGATGACAAAACAGCTGTTCAATATTTCCCTATTAACCACTACAAGAATTTTTCAGCTAATATTTTCCAGCCGTTGAACGATTTTATTATTTTCTTACTTGCTATGGTGTTAGATTATTAGCGCATATTGAAAAGAAGAAAATATCTCAATCTAATAAATAATTGTTGTAATAAGTAATAAGATTATGCGAAGACCGTCGCTCTATGGACGTGTTTAACAAATTGATGCACAGATTGCCCAGGATGAATAGTTTTTGTAAATTTCAAAAGCATTCAATAACAAATTAGTTTGAAAAGGGGGAGTATAATTCTAACAGGGTCTCAAGCCACCTCGAACGCAAAAATAATAATTCATTTCTTGTACACACATTTTTCGTATTTCTTTAGTTTATCTGGTATTTCAGTGGGAGCTTGTCTAAACTTTCTTGTTCTCCGTTTGGCAGGTTTGGTCTGTGGTCCGATGATTTATGAAAAATATTACGGAGAAGCGTTAGAGAAACATGTCGTTTTTTTCAAATTGTCTGCTATACGATACACACCAAACATAACAAATTCTTACAAATCCCATTGGATATTGCGCCTGACCAATGGTTGCTACAATTCATTCCCATATGGGATTCCAAAGTTACAAACGTTGTACAAATAGTCGAACGTACAAAATTGTTTATGCTTATAATTTTATGCTCCGTTGATTCTCATTTTATAAACAATTTTATAAATTTACTTAGTGGAACTATGTATTTATCAAAAAAAGAATGAGGAAGGGCGGACACGTACATCGAATTGATTGATTCTAGAATTCGAGTCAGATTGTAATTTTTTATGATGATCCTATGGGAATAGAGAAAGGTCGTGTTGGTTTTTAAGAATATTGTTCGGACACTTTTGTATTCAGGCTAGATTCTAGATGGTCACCCAAGGGATGACGAGACTGATCATCTGCTTGAATTCCTTATCGGTGGAATTAGGAATCCCGTCCGGCTGTCTTGGCAAGAGGTGCTGTTCTGTTTTCTAATGCTGTTGAACTTACAGCGTAGCAAAATGTGTGGCGAAATGTAACAAGATGTGTTCGTGTTTGAACCACAAGAACAAATCCACTCATACCACATGCATTTTTTAGCTGATCTCGTTTAGTTGTTTGCTCGGTTTTGTGGGTTCAATTTACTCAAGATTGTTTCAATTTCTGGAGAAAAAAATCATTCCAGCACACACATTTTATTTTGTTTACAGAATAAACATTTATTATCAATAATAATGTTTGTAAAACAAGAAAATATTCTACCGAAACATAGATAAAAACACCAGCTAATTAACAATACCATAAATTACTTGTATTTTCTTAATATAGATAACTTTCAACTCGGTAATTGCACATTACGCAACAATATACAATATTCGTATTACTGTAAGTACATTCTAAGTAAGTGTTGATTGCTATTATCGACAAATTGAGAATTCCACTGGAGCAGTGAACAGCACATTCTACATTTTTTTCGTAATTTGAGTGTGGTAGTTGGACAGAACATGATACAAAATATAGGAATTGGTACCTAAACTAGGTATATAAAAAGCGTGCCCCTGAAAGGGAACGCCTGAAAACGAATCGAAATGTGTTACAAATGAAGTCGGTCGGACGAATTGAACATCTTCGAACCGTAAAGCTGCGATTTGGCCATCAAGATGTACGTCGTGTTTAAGCGAATGACACCCTGGGGTCAGATTGCTTGCGTTCATACGCATCCGGCACGCCGTCTCTCACCATTGCCTGCGTCGAATATGTTTGAGTTCATCAATTTGAATCTTTCTCGAAGTAAAAATGTTGGTGTGTGTGTGTGTGCGCGTGTGTGTGTGTGCGCGCGCGTGTGTGTGTGTGTGTCTGTGTTGATTGTAACACGAAAAGTAATATCCGAAATTGTTTTTAATTTTTTATAATTTTTGTCCGAAACATTTCTTCGTGGATTAATACTAATAGTTTATAAGATATTTGTTACCATTTCAATAATTTCCAAAACAATGAGCAGCAGAAGAAAGAAATACATCTACACGTCACTATTACCCACTAAATTGACAATTGAAACGTTCCAGAAAGGTTAATTATCAACGTCGAAATTGATTGGATGCGTTCACTTGACTAAAATAAATCTCTGCTGGGGCACCGCACAAAATAGAAATTGAAGAGAAATTGTGATCAAAATGTTATCAATACTTGTTAAAATGTGTTATTCAATTACAAACTAGAACAGGGAGAATGCGTTTAAAATGTTAAAACGTACCAGAGGAAAAATGTACAATCGAGTGGGGAAATAAAACACGGGAATGAAATGAATCGTCTAGAAACACTGTAAAGAAAAGAAAAGAAATTAGAAATACGGTAAAGAAAGGCACTTTATTTACTGAACAACAAGAAGTCAATGTATTGGTCTTGTATTAAAGGTAGGCTAGAAAGATGTTTAAAATTTAATGTAAAAATAAACATGGCGTTTTAAATTTACGAGCATTATCCCATTGTATTGTAATGTTGCATTAAAAGAACAAGAACAGGAACAAGTTCGTAAACAAGGTCGGGGAGCGAACATTGGAAGAATCATAGCGCCCCTGAGAGGGGACCTGGAGGCCTTCTCATTCCCACCTCGCGCCATCTCAGGAGATACTAACCTTTTGCTTTTCTCGTTGAGATGTATGGGGGCTCTTTAACATAGGTTAGCAGGCATCATGGCACGGTAGTCTCTATTGGAAGAAGTAGAAAACACCAATTAGATGCCTATTAGGTCTCATGTTCTGAGGATACAAATCGATCAATTAGCCATAGGACTTAATTCTAATTTACTGACATATAGTGGCGCCTTTTGAATTTGTGCATTTGTGTTAAGGAAACACAAGCTTTTTGTGGTATAAAAATGTTGTTGATTTATGGCATATGCTCAAATAAAGGGTTTTTAAATATATATTATAGATATTTTTATTATCCACTTTCTTAATTGAAATTACTTAGTGATATATTTCAAGTCTTGGTTTACTATTCTCTATGTGTTGCTTACGTGCGACTAATAGTGCTAATATTAAAACCGTAGTACACAAATATTGCGTGATATTCAGAAGGGGTAAGTAATTTAAAATTTCTTGATGAAGTGAAGTATATGGGTGTGCAGCGGTACGATTATGATTAAAACGTAATTTATAATCCTCGAGTTTTTCAGTGATTAAAAGCTTCTTGAAACTTAAATTTAAATATTTTGTTTATTTAATCTAAATTAGAATTTCAAAAATGAGCAAACGATATTTTTTAAATTTACATAGTGATGCAGAGATTTATATAACAAAATATTGTAATAAATCGGTACGGATTCGCACCGCACAACTTTCCGACTATGCCCACTACGATTTCGTAGAATTCGTCGATCTTAAAAGTAATTTTCATCAATTAGTTTATGCTACATTACAACATTTATGAATGTATAAATGTAATCAGAGATGTAATGTATACTATCAACATAAACAAAACACGCCCTCTTGCCTGGTCAAGTGGGAGTACCTGCTTAAATTTAGATTACAAACAACTGCATTTTATCTATTTAATTTATTACTGATTTTTTTGGCAGAATGCACTATAGAAGGAAACCATATACTAATTAATACCACGAGATTAGAATATACGAAATCTTGTACTCGCTCGTATCCACTTGCCATTTAAAACCGTTTTATTAAATTTGCTACTTGGTCGGCAAGTTCAGAAGTGGGAAGGCGTACCGATAATTTAATTTCGATGACTTTTAACGTCACTTTGTCAATATTTATAATGATAACTCTAGTATGAAGTTTATATTGTCAATTTCGAGTGTAAGTCTGTTGAACAGTCGCGCTATCAACATGCTTATATTCTCTTCTTGTGATGGTGATTGTTATGGGATTGTTGAAACGGTAGTACATATCTGCCAATCCATTAGCCCAAAAAAATGTAATTGGCAAAACATGTTGGAAATACAAAACACTTTCGGACAATATGCTATAGTTAGTTCCATGCTCAATTCAATATTTAGCTAGTAATAAGCAAATCAATATTTTGAGAGCCAATAACTTTCTTCTTTACCAGCCGATGTTGTTTATTTTTACGCTAGGTTCAAATTGGAGGGACAGCTGTCCACATACCCGACACGTTGCTTGATTTGCCCGCAATTTTGTTTACAGACTCACCCGACTTCGATATTTTGCATCATCACCTATCTTTCCTTACTGTACCTTCGGTAAGTCGGAAAGTAAAAGTTATGCATTTGTCCATATTTATTGTAAAAATGTTACTTTAAGCATGAACCTAAAAAAAGATATATCCCATTCTATGCAAAATTTTATGAACCGATTACGGTGATTTTCGAATAGATTGTTCATATTAGTTATCCGAACGTGTTTTGTATAAATTCAAATTCATTGAAATACACTTTCATAGTAGTTTATTAGTTATTAGGGTTATAAAGTCAAATAAATCGTTGCGTTAAATTCGCGCACAACTTCCGAAACATAACCACTACGAAATTGTCAATTGTAGAAGTAATTCTGATTGGAAAGTTAAATTGTACAGAAATGTAGTATTATCAAATCGTAATCAATGTCATTTCCACTTTTCGACCAAAATTAATTCTACAATCGACGATTTCTGTACGAAATCGTAGTGGTTAGGGCTTTGAAAGTTGTGTGGTGCGAATTTAACGCACCGATTACTTTATTATGTTTTTGCTTTTCTTTTTTCTTAGTTATATTTCTTTTTCGTTTTGTCTTTTCATAATTCTATAATAATTTTTAATATTCATTCAGTCATGAGGTATGTACTGAGTAATTCTAGAAAAACCCCTCAAGGTTATTAAGAGAGTTTTCTGTTGTCACTTGGAACATTGGAAAATATGAAACAATGGTTTTGTGAAAACGAAAATATTAATATTTATTTGTACCGATAATTCTTAATAAACTTTATATTGTCAATTGCAAGTGTCAGCGTGTTGAAGAGTCACGCTAGCCACACGTCTATATTCTATTCTTGTAGGTACCTACTGGTGATTGTTATCCTGGTCATTCATTGTTAGAGATTCTTAATAATTGGAAACTTCAGGAATTAGTTTCTCAAAACTATACATCCTACGTGAAAATATTGTATATATTGTATATATTGAAATATATATTGTTTACCACTTTTACCGGGTACCATTCAGACTGGTTGTTTGGTTACTAGAATATTGTCGCAAGTTCAAGTGTTGGGAATCTTCGACTTATATATATATATATATATATATATATATATACAGGGTGATTTATTTAAGAAGTCCATTAAAAGTTTTCGGACTTCCCATTGTGGCAAAATTCTGAAAAAATTAG
>JARJEB010001877.1:0-10629 GCA_030264535.1 Liometoxenus newtonarum
CTACAATCACAACAACCATTGCCATGGCAATTAAACGCATCGAGTTTGTTACCATCATGAACAATAGTATATTGCGCTATGATTATTCGTTTATTTCTTTTTCATTTAAATTAATTAAGCAACCTATAAACGAGAACTACTATTTCTATAAATAAAATATGTATATACCTGTCCTGCGTGAGTCGAGTCCTTCTTCCTATTTCTATGATAATCACAGCCGGTCACATTTGATAACTTCCTCTGGTCGAGTAACAAACACAAAGAAACCAATGAAAGAAACGAAACAGTTAATTTAAAAATTACGTTTATGGATGTTTTACGTTTTAGTTTAGCGTTCAACCTGTGCTTTGTTGTTGTTGTTGTGCCTGCGTAGCTTTGGCATCTGCAAGTGCATGCATCGTACTTATTTACGTATAAGCTAAACGAACAAATGAAATATGAAAAAAAAAATAGTTTGGTGATTTCGTCAAAACAATAAAATTGTATGAAGCACAAATTATTAAATTAAAACGGTGTTATTATCACAGTGACTGTGTTATTGCTTTTCATGTATTCTTCGTTGTTGTAATCGCATTGGGACACGATACACGATGCATTTATAATTATAATGTAATAACAACGCGATTTACTTGACTCTTTCACACGAAAATGACGATTGACGGCTAAACGTTAGCACCGAACAGAACGAAAGCGGAGAATCAACTGTTGCTTTTTTGCTTGTTACGACGATTACTGGCGATAGTAGCGCTGGTGGTATCAAAAATTCAAACTACTGAAATTAAAATCTTACTAAATTCCTACTATACCGGCATTTGTCACTTTTCAACCGGTAAATTCAATTTGTTGTGAAAACAATTTAATATCTTTTTTGATCACTTATTTTTATTGCTGGAAGATAAACTATTAAAGATTAAATTGATTAGTTCTGTGATTTTTGAATTAATTCAAGTTTACTTTCATCGTTTCGCCATTTAAAACTTGGAAGAAACAACCGACCGACCGAAACAACCTCCAAATTGTCACTTGTCATTCGGCCATCTTGTTTTCTTTTTGTCTCTCGTGAGTCGAACAAAAGTATCGATATTACGTTAGGAAATTGATGGTACGCTGATAAATAATAAATAAAAAAACCTAGTGTGTGAGATGGAGAGAATATCAGTGCAGCTACCGCATGTACAAAATGAGTCACAAGAACGGGTAAGAAGTTGCAAAGCGAAAATATGCCCTCATCTAAAGAAAGGTTTTTGCTGCTTGCTCTAAAATGGCATTTTTTTTTAGAGAAATGTCGACGAAATTGGGGTCACAATAGTGGAAGAAACTATACCAAATGTTTGTTACGTTGTGGATGGAGCCAGTGATGATATACCACCGCCAAAAGCCGATTTTTATGCACCGCCACCCTATGAAATGGCAACGAAATTGCCAACATATGAGGAAGTCCAACGAGAGAAAATCTTGGAAGGTCAATCTCAAACAATTCCACAAACATCAGAGTTTCGTCAACCCACACAAAGAATGTTAGCTATTGATACGGATGCTAATGAGGATGTTGATACTAGTCTATTGGGCACAGATTTTATGTTTTATACAGCATTTTTTGGTGAACAATCGAAAGAAAAACACTTTAATCGAACCAAATCAACATCAATGCATTTACATTTCTGTTGCAGTTGCATTTATTTTTAATTGGATCGGGTTCTTATTGCTGATGTGTTTCTGCCACACAATCGCATCGAGATATGGGGCTCTGTCTGGTTTTGGCTTATCCCTGGCGAAGTGGACGTTAATAGTGAAACATTCAACTGATATTGCGTCTAGAGATAAGAGCTGGTTGTGGTGGCTCATAATGACTTTCGGTAAACCCTAAGAGTAAATCGCACTGGAACTGCGATTTTAATCGATTTATCAACTGTTCTAGGCTTAATAATATGCATTCGTGCTATTTGGCAATACCTAAGCATAAAACGAGGCTGGAGGATGTTGACTGCTAGTCATCAGGAGAGGCTTTTGTTCTTCTATTGAGGAACAAATCATTTTATTGTCGAGTAACTTCTAGTGTTATTCATTTTATCTGAGTCGACATTGAATTGACGAAACTATTCAACGACACAATTAACAAACTCTTGTATATTAAAAATGAAGAATAATCATCATTCAGTAACACAAAAACTGAATGAGGTGGCTATAGCTTTTTAGATATTGTAAAATTCAAGATTTACACACAAATTTGGGTTAACTGTGATTGTTTTTTTTTTTTTTTTACTTTAAATTTAAAATGTTCAATTTTTAACGAGTGCAACGTCCAAGTTTTCTTATTATTTTACTAGGTTACTGAAAGTTTTAGGGCTAACATCGAATATGATTTACTTATTATTAATTGATTGATGACCGCGTTGAAATTATTATTTATAAATTTTATCTGCTACGAACAAAAACTACAAACATTATAGAAAATAGGAATATAATAATAGAAAAGTACTTTTCACCCTTTTACATTTATCATTTTAAGAGTTTTTCAAGCTGTAAATTCAGAAGTAAAGTAACACTCAATATGTTTTATCTTTATCACGTTCATAAACACAATGAAGAATAAGCTAAGTGTATATTACTCATATAGAAATAATTTAATTGTTCCAAAAAGTAAAAAAAAAAAACTAACTTCAACATTACGAAATGTTATAAAAACTTAAGTTGTTCTCACACAGCTGATAAAGCGATTAGCGACAATTAAACTAACACCCAATGTAAATACCGACAGATTATATATTTGTAAGAATTGTATGTAGAATGAAATGACAAATATCTGATATTTGTAATGACCAACGTTGTGAAGTGAAACAAGGAAAAAAATTAGATAATCAAGAAAGGCAGTCAATGGTTTGGAAGAAAGCTAACATTCAAATACTCTATATGTTAAAATTTAACTAATCTGATGATTTTCATGTTACCATTACAAAATTAATAAAGTTGTCTGATAAAATCAGAAGAAACTCTTTTCCGACTACATAAATGTGTTTGTCGAGTTACAGAAAGATGGTTAGTTTGCTTAGAGTTTTTTCAAGTTTATTTCACTTTAATAAATTGTGATTCAAAATCATAGATACCCACAGATTGCTTAGCTTTATCATCATATTCGACCCATTCCTTTTCACTTAAGTCGACATCATCAAACACCTTACCACTCTCCTCAACTCGTGCAATCCAGCCTTCTGCAGGGCAGAATTCAACTGGTTCAATTCCTCTGCAGTCAAATGTAACCAGATTCGTGAATTTACTCATATTACTCGATGTTAACACCCCTATATAATTAAATAAGAATGTGATAATGTATGCATGGGAATAATTCCAACAACAACAAAAACAGTAATTAAACAATAATTAATTACCATTACTGCCAGAGAGGATGTCCAAACTGTTTTCCCGTTGGCATAGTTTACATTTAGCTAGATAATGAGCTTCGGTTTTGCCCATTTTTGTTGGATACGTTTGGGATTCCATCACATCGTGCCATTTATCGGAGACTTCACCGCAGTTCAAACATTTCAATTTTAATAGGAAATTATAGTTTGGATGAGTTGTATACAGCTCATCAATGTTTTCCAAATTGGCCTTTATTTGTAGACTGATTTTAACCATTATTACAGAGTGATTACAACCAGGCCAGGCCAGAGTGCAGTGCACAGTTTGTTTGAAGGAAGCGTTCGAGTTCGAGCAGATCTAACATCTAACAACAGGAGCGCGTTCAGATCATAGACTAGAATAGATCGGTAACTCTGGGTATTTTTGTCGTAGTCAAATTTAGTTCATACTCAACCTACTGTGAGCGCGGAATTTTCCAGTTATTTTTCATCCCACAGTGTAATCTTGAGTCGGTACTATTTTTCGTGACGAACTAGCTACATAAGAGTTTGTCCGCGCTTGTCCGTCGTCCAGATCGTTCCGATATCGAGGACGAACCTTAGAGCATATAAAATGGAGGGAACAATACCGGTACGGATTTAAGCCGACTGAAAGGCAAAAAATGTTTTTCTTAAGTTTTAAAATCTGATATTGCGTAAGAGCATAGGTCCGGTGGAACCATTGGGAGGAACCTTCGAGCACACCTCTTATTCACGCTTGCGCAATATCAGATTTTAAAACTTGAGAACAGTACATTGTTGCCTTTCAGTCGGCCTAAAAAGCTAACATTGGGCCAGATAGGCTATTTTCCCTCCATTTTATATGCTCTAAGGGACGAACACGCTGGGTGACACGCCCCAGGCGTTCAGATTTAACGTCCGGACGATAAAATTTCATCCCAGTCGAGACTGGGTTGAAAGTCGTGCGACTTGCGCAGTAGCTGTAAGCCATTGAAAACTTGTAAGAACATTTTATTCGATTTCTAGTCTGCGAATTACGAGTATATTTCACTTATTTATTCAATATGTCAGTTTTCCGATGAATATTCAAAATAATTTCTACCTTTTTAACAATTTTAAATCGGATATACATATTTTACGTGTCCCTGACCGTTCATGTGAATTTACTCACTTCATTTACTCACTTCACCCTCGCACCAACCACGACCGCTAAATCAGAACGCACTCCAGCAAGAGCAAGGTCAACGTCAACAGGGAGAACATAGAGTATTTATGGGATTGATGGTAGGCAACCGTTCGACCAGCTGTTTTATATACCGTGAATTTCATCAAATCTATTCCATAAACGTAAAACCTATGTCACGCCTATGCGAGGGGAAAACAACTAGTACAAAATTGTACAGTTAGTGTGAATTCCCTATTAATTCTTTTGTGAATTCATTCTTCAACATGAATTCGCAAAAAAATGTGAATTCATGTGAAAAAATGTGAATTCATGTGAATTTAAATATACCCCGTAGAAAAAAACACATTAAACGCATGCGCAATATAGATTTTAAATCTTTTTAGGTTATATAATTTGTTGAAATGTTTGATGTGAACTTTGTGAATTCACTTTGTGATTTCTTTCTAAAATATTGTGAATTCGTTGCAAAATATTGTGAATTCCTCTAAAGAATTCACAATTGTGAGTCATTTGTACGCTATTTATAAGAGTTGTTTACCCCTCGTGGGATTGATGGTAGGCAACCGTTCGACCAGCTGTTTTATATACCGTGAATTTCATCAAAACTATTCCATAAACGTAGAACCAATGTCAGGCTTATGTAACAGTTGGATCAAAATTCACGGTATACACAAGTAGTGTTTAGGCACTTAGGCTCGCAAAATCAAGAAAATGTTTGAGTTAAGATTCTAAATACAAATAAATCGAATAATACAACTTTCTGAATGCTTAAAACCAATTGAATACATCGTGATGTGATTATATTGCTCGTAGAAATAATCGCTTTCAATCATAATAATGCCATTCACAACTTGCATGTTTTGCAAGAGATCGTTGGAGGAATTTTGCTACAGCATCTATGATTCCGTAAATCAGCCGTATTTAAATATAATCCAACTATTTGGAGAAGTGGTGAGTATACTCATATCAGTGTTGTTACTTTTATATACAAATAAGGATGATTTATAGGAGGAACACCTGAGAAAAGATCGCTGCATATGCTACGAATGCTTGTACGTCATCAGATGGATCTATTTCATGAAACAAATCCTATCGGAAGCAATAACCGAAGAGGATGTAGCTGAAAATGATCGGGTGATAGCTGCCTTCAATATTTTCAAGTTAAAGATGAGTCAGCCCATATTCCTACTCGAAGACGACTCGGATTCTGATGATGTAGAGGAGGAAATCTCACATTCGAACATTCAATGGGTACAGAGCGACTCCGAAAACGATTTAACAACTAATACTGACTTTACAGAAGCGTATGATGATAATAATCGAAATGAAGGTACACGTGAAATGTTTATATTCATTCAATGTTGAAATGTATTCACTTTCGTTCTTCTAGATCGCTCAACCGAACTTAGAACAGTAAAAAAGACTAGACGAAGAAACAGGACTCATTTCACTCACAGAAAGAATGCTGGAAAACCGAAAAGCCAATCAACGTGTAATGAAAGTGAGTACGTTATTGTGGAAAGGCCTAGAAGTCAACCAAATTTCAGATCAAAGTCTAAAAACAAAGAAAATGACTATCGTCCTCAATCGGCAGTAGGTGGCTTCGGAGAAAATAATTGGTTGCCAGTGCGGCGGACGCGGTCAGTTAGTCGAATGGAAGAGCAGGTTGAATTGAACACCGAAGAACATGCAAATCGGAACTTGGGATACTTTCCATGCACGACACGTATTTGTGAGCAAAGATGTGATACGTTTGACGAGATTATGAGGCATCACGTTGAAGAGCACGGCTTGAACAAGTAAATTGATTGAAGTCTGAAATTATTTAATAAATGTAATCTTTTTGTCTCCTTTCTACGTAGAAATGATATAGTTCTGGAAGATTATGCGGAACAGCTGCGAGAATACGATATGGATGGTTTCAAGATCCAGTCCCAGTCGT
Source organism: Liometoxenus newtonarum (assembly GCA_030264535.1). Taxonomy (NCBI): domain Eukaryota; kingdom Metazoa; phylum Arthropoda; class Insecta; order Coleoptera; family Staphylinidae; genus Liometoxenus; species Liometoxenus newtonarum. The sequence goes on from JARJEB010001877.1 coordinate 6,488, forward strand.
ATCTTCAGAAAAAGTTCAAGTTTCGTTGCCTGTTGACCCTCTGCAAGAAAACTTACAAAGCTATTGAGACGCTAACGGATCATAAGATTAAAGAACATAATTTGATGGCGAAATATTGGTGCACCGAGTGTTTTAATCTGCCATTCACTTCACAGTACGTTAAGTCGTACTTTAAATAATAAATTTTCTTATTTTCTTGTTTTTTTTTTTTTAGAATCGATTTGAATCATCATACATTCGAAATCCACAACAACATCGACATGAATTGTATCTATTGTTCATTGAGCTTCAAGAACTTCCGTAATTATCAGGTACATATGGAAGATCATTGGATAACCATGCGACTGCACAAACAAAACCCAAAAGTCGCCGAGAGGCTCAATTACAAAGAGTACCCGTGCAAGTATTGTGATAGGGTGTTCCTCGAAAAGAATCTCCTTAAGCAGCACAATAGCACGCATGATTGTGAGCAGCGCAAGAAGTTACACCGTCCAGCTAGAACGGTCATCATTAAGAAGTACGACACTGGCGAAGATTGCGATAGATTCAAGAAGCGTCGCACGGATGTTTGTTCGTTTCGAACGAGGATGCAGAAAGGCACAGTTGGGTGGAGAAGGGAGAATCGGTTTGGTTTCAAATTTAAAGTTGGAAATCATCAAAATTTAGGCGGAAAAGTTGCTCAGATTGATAGTGCTACTAAGGTGGTTAAACCAACTATTAGTTTACCGCCAAGAAAACGTCGGGAATATACGCAATTGGAAATCAATCATCAACCTAAAGAACCGAAAAGTTTAAGTGAATTTCCTGTTTCAATTCTCGCTGCCAGTCAGAGTAATAATATACGGGCTCCACTTCCATCACAAATTCAAGTTATTGAAGAACAAACTCCTAAAATTGCGCATAAAATCGAAGAGACAGAGAAATCATTAAAAGAAGATGAAATTTTGGCCGTGATTGAAAATATTGTTGCACCGGAAGTTGTTGAGGAAACTGCACCTTGTGTAATAACGAAAGTAGATGAACATGTTAAAAAAGAAACGAATTCATCTGGGAAGCTTATTATGACAATTTCATTGAAATCAATCGAAAAGTACAAGAGTAAAAGCGAAAAAGCTAAAGACGATAAGAGTAAAAGTCATGATAAAGTCAAAAAGAAAAACAAACGATCGAAAATCAAGAAAAAGAGCAAAAGAACATTGTCTCCTGAACCGCTTGATGAAGTTGTACACGAAAGTCAACAATTAAGCGAAGAAATTCCAAGCGTAGAAGACAACGACAATATAATTTGTGATTTGGCAGCAGCAGACTTTTCGCAGTCAATAGAAAATCGACTAAGTGAACTGTTCGAAGAGTCCGTACCGGAAACAACATGTAATCTTGTGATAAATGTTGAAAGTGACACGAACACCGAGAGAGATAAAAAGTCAAGAAAGAAAAAAGGCAAGAAATGTTTATCTCCGATGACAAAAGACAATTCACTTTCTTTAATTACGGATGAAAATGACGTTTGTAGAAGTGATACCGATTTGGTAATGGATTTAAGCGATCCCATTGCTTCAACGGAAGGTTCAGGAATTTGTTCGTCGGTGAAAGATGACATAACTGGTATAATGCAGCCCGATGTAAAAGAATCATCAGTTCAAATAAATAATCAAGAGTTTACCTTGAACCGGGATGAAATCAATAAAATTATATTTGGAGATCAAGCACTTCAAAAAAATGATGTATCGCAAGAAAATATCCAAATTCTTGATAACATTGATAATTTACGTACCAACGAACTAGTTTCGCATCTGGATGAAGCACCACAAACAGAATTATTAATTGACTTAGAAGATGAAGGATTGGAAAGTCAGAAAAGTGTAAAACGATCATTGGAAGCTTCCCCGAAAGCAAAAGCACGCAAAATTAGACGGAAACCTGATAAGATACTGAAACTGATACTGGACGCTGATGGCAAGGTGAAAGGAAAGAAGAGATTGCACAAAACGAAGTCTAAAGCAAGTCAGTCAATTCAGACGAAACAATTTGATCAACAAATGCCAGCAAATTTGGTTAATGCCAAAATGAAAGATCATTTGTACGCGAAGAGCATTTAAGCAATCTAATTTCCATTTATCCAACAATCACTAATAAAAAAAAACTTGCTAGAAGTTTCCGTAACTGTTCAATGTTTCTGTCTTTATCTAATTATTTTTTACTTGATTGATATTTATAAATGGTTAGTATCGTAAAAGAGCTCGTGATGACAATGTTGAAGAGTATTGATTTGATCAAAAAATGTGTGTGAACTGCGAATCGACACCAATTTTCTTTTAAATCAATTTAAATAATTTTTTTTTAAATATTTAATAATGTGTAAAATGTAATTTTATAAATGAATGTTGAATACTGTGAAATGGTGAACACCACAATAAACTCTGGAAGATCGGAAATAAATGTACTCATTTGCGTATTTCGTTTCGGTTGGTACAGGCATGTATAGTTTAATCTCAGTTTAAATTTAAGCAACACCTCCCGGACTTTCATCACTTCCACAAAATGAACTCACACGTATGTATACGAATTTGTGCGCGGCGTCGAAATTTTCAAACGTGAAATTCCTACGAGCGTTTGTTTAGTCTAACTCATTGATGTTATCAGCTAGACCCTTTTGAACAATTACGATGTTCATATTTATTAATAAAACACTTTTAATTTTTCATTTACTGCAATATTTACTGGAAAAAACTCTGATTAGAACTTGAGGAATTGGAAAATAACGGGAAATGCTGGTTGCATATAGTTAACATCGGCAATTACTAAAAGTTCGCAAAGTTGCCTAACGTCAGGTCCACAAAATGAATTTCTTGAAGAAAATAATTCAAAAATATCCACAAAAACTTTTAATTTTGCAGTACTAACCTAGTACTTGCTATAAACCACGACATAATAAAATAATAATCATTCCTACCTACATGTAACGTTCCCAAAAGTCAGAAAAGAATTATCGCTTTACAAGTTTAATCGCCAATTCATGATTGAAACTTAAAAGTGCGTGTGCAGTCAACTTCAATTCCCTCTCTACATTTGTAGATACCACGTGAAAGTTCCTAATAGTAATGATACATGTCAATAAGCTTTTGGCTTCCAAAGTTGCGAATTGTTGTCCTAAAATTGATGGAAATGAAGCACTAACATAAAAGTCATTAATGTTTACCTCCTACCTATGCAATTACGTGGACACAATCCAAACGGCAAATATGCATCACTATTATGTTTCTTTGCGTAGGATTTCTGATTCAAAAATCGATTTCTATCAAATCTTTGAGGATCGTCAAAGTTCTCACTTGAATTGTGCAACATATACGGTGATATTAACACGTCAGTTCTTTTGGGAATGACACCAAACTCTTTGGTAATTAAATCTGCACTGTACGGAACCGCCAGATAGAGACGCATTACTTCTTTAAGGACGCAATCCATGAAAGTAAATTGCCCTAAATCATTGATTGTTGTGACATTTTCTTTGTCAGGGGTAATGCTCAATAGTTCCTTGAAAAGTGCTTCTTGGACGGCTGGATGTTTGTATAAAACGTGCAAAATGAATGATAGCGTTGCACAAATTGTGTCATAACACTAAATTAATAAAACCATCAGATCAGCGGATATTTTTCAAATGATTTACAGCTTACGGCAAATATAAACGTGTGCACCTTCGAAATTATACCTATACTTCGAAGTAACTCAACTCTCCTGACTGGCCATTTCCATTTTCATGTAAATCTAACAAGATATCCAAGATGGATTCCGATCTACAGGTTTCTCTACCTTTCCTAACCTTCATTTTCCTCTTAATGATGTTGTCAGCATACTGATTGACTTGTTGCAACATGTTTTCACGGCGTTTGTACTCAGTTGTTAGTTTACGGCAAATATAAACGTGTGCACCTTCGAAATTATATCCTTCGAAGTAACTCAACTCTCCTGAGTGGCCATTTCCATTTTCATGTAAATCTAACAAGATATCCAAGATGGGTTCCGATCTACAGGTTTCTCTACCTTTCCTAACCTTCATTTTCCTCTTAATGATGTTGTCAGCATACTGATTGACTTGTTGCAACATTTTTTCACGGCGTTTGTACTCAGTTGTTAGTTTACGG
>JARJEB010001879.1:0-10709 GCA_030264535.1 Liometoxenus newtonarum
ATATATACAAGTAGCAAACTAGTTCCAAACTATACGACGCATGAGCAGTTTTAAAAAGCAACGTTTTTTTTAAAACTGCTCATACGTCGGACAGTTCCGAACTAGTTTGTTGCTTTGTTGGAACGAACCTATTATTATTAGAAACGATTTTGTCAATTTATGCTCTATGACTCTAGGTCTAGGGACTTCTATGACTTTGCATAACTTGTTTCACTAGTTCAAGTTATTACAAAATTGTTTGTCATGTTGTCAAGTATACCACTTTGGGCTGTAAATGTAATTAACAATGATATTCAATAATTCAAAATTGCAGGAAAATTTTTAATGATTTGATATTAGTTTTGCTGACTAATTTTTATTGCTAATAGGTATAAAAATGTACTGTAAATTCTAAACCTTCAGTTTTATACTTATAGACTAATAATTATTATATATGTTAACTTTTTCTATATATTCCTGGTTAGTTTAGAGCGATAACAATTTTTCGAATCCTTGAATAAGTTATATTAAATTATATTTTGACTAAACGTTTTCGTGCGTATTTGCCTATATCGTTTTAATATATAATAAAACTATTTTAAATACTCACTGTATGCACTCACTGCACGAATATATTAACTGATTATTGAAATGTTTGTTTTGTAATTTTTCATTCAATGAAACTAGCTGAAGGATTACAAAATAAAATAAAAATATCCATATTAATACAGTATCCTAACAAATAATGTTTAAAAATATTTCATCATTTTAGCGATCAGTAAGTAATCGGTTAAATTACAAGTTTTATAGTGCTATTGGTGTTTATATCAAATATCAATGACATAAACAATTTTTATTTTATGTTATTTTGTAAACTCCATTGTCATGCACTTCCTCTGGTGTTTATAGGTGCGTTTTCTTGCGAACGAAAGTTACACCCGTAAGACTAAAATGTAATAAAACGACTTCGTGAATTTTTTAGCCTTGTGTTTTAAGATCATATTTAGACTTAATTCTGACTGCTTTCTTTCACAGTCTCAGTCGAGAGTTAGAAAAGTTACACTCCGCAGGGAGTAAAACTATGCAATAAAACACCGTTCACTCGCTTGAGTTAGGTGAGTTAACGTGCAATAAAACGCACCTTATTATTATATAGTTTACTCGTTCTTTATTTTTCGCACTTTACGAGACTAGATTTTTTTGAGGCTAGTACGTGTTGACACTAATTGTGTCTATACTCTATATGAAGTTAACTATTAAAATTAAATTATTACGTAATGACTTCTCCATATCTGATAAGTAGCAACAAATGAGCCTCCATGTCCATGGTAATCATTAATTTAAATCTCAATGGACTCTTTGCTTCTGTGGTCACTTGCTAGAGATTGCTGGTTTCCATGTACATTTATAATTACTTATTAACTAACATAAGTCGTAATTATAACGATCTGAACCGCAGGAAGGGGCCCGCAGCTGACGAATAATGTGATTTACAACATTAAGCAAGGGAAACTTATAAGCTATAGGCAAACACGCGCGTTCTTATTTAAGGCGAAAGTCGGTCAAGTTGTAATCGTATTGTGTTCCATTTTCACCTATTTTTTTTTAATTATTAGTACTTTATTTATTATGTTATCTCTATACGTACCTCTAGAAGTAATCGATCTTACGATCTATATAGTCCTTCTAAGTAAATTAGAGACTTAGGGGGCGTGTCCGGCGCGATTTTGACAAAGTAAGTACTGATGAAAATAAAATCAGTGTTGATATAAATTAAGGCACACGTCCACATTGCCTCGAGTCTGCTGCGTCCTACAATTGGTTCCTGTAAAATTGCTGATTGTAGTTTACATATTTTTCGGGGCTCATGTTTGCTTAGAAGCGCTGTACACCGACTTATAAAGACTTGGTAGATATTTTTCGTAAGCCATAATTGATTTATGACTAAGCATTAAGATAATGTTTTCATACTTGTAGAAGGTTCATATTAATTTGTCATGTTAATGGCTTTTTACACTTTTAATCATCAGTTTTCAGTTATGTAAAATGATGATCGGCAAGTTCAAATGTGTGACCTAGGACAACGAATATGTGTATTCGAGATATTTTTGTTCCACACTAAAGTTTGACCTTCCTTTTATTTTTATCCGCGGTGATAGAAAACGAATGCAACCAAACGCCTCTTTATCGTAAACACATGCGCGGAGTTTGATAATTACAGGGCCGGTTTGGAATTTTTTAGCGCCCTAGGCGTTTTGACAAATGATCCTGTTTAACTGTTGTATAGTTAGTGCAATGCAAATTTAACTATTTTAGTTATTTTCGGCGCCCAAATTTCTCGGCGCCTCTAGGCAATCGCCAAGGTTGGCCTGATGGATAAATAATCATATTACATAACTAATGGTCATTGATCTGTTTCTGTTTACCCGCTTACCCGCTTCATTGATCTACTTTTTCTGTTTGCCGCACCATTGTCTTAAGATCATGTAAGTTGCGAGTGAAAGGCAAATGAGTGGGCGCAATTTACTTATTTATTTTTGATGAATTTGTATTTGTGTTAATTAAGAGCAAAAACAAAATTTATCACCTTTTGCCTCGTTTTTTATTGATTCATTATAATTTCTAGGGCATGGCATTCACTCTCGAAGAACGTCAAGCATTGGGTATCCACGGATTAATACCACCGTGTGTCAAAACGCAAGAACAACAATTGGAACACGCAAAGGTTTCTGTAGATCGTTTAGATGACGATTTGAACAAGTACATTTATTTGATGGGCCTCTTGGATCGTAACGAAAAGCTATTCTTCCGACTGGTGATGGAAAATGTTAGCACAATGATGCCGTTGGTCTATACACCAGTTGTTGGTTTAGCTTGTCAAAAGTTCGGTTTAGTATTCCGAAGACCACGTGGTCTTTTTATCACAATTCACGATAGAGGCCACGTTTATGAAATCTTAAAGAACTGGCCCGAACATGATGTCAGAGCTATTGTCGTCACGGATGGTGAACGTATTTTGGGGCTTGGTGATCTTGGTGCTAATGGAATGGGAATTCCAGTTGGTAAATTGGCTTTGTACACTGCACTAGCCGGAGTGAAACCTCATCAATGTTTGCCCATCACGATTGATGTCGGCACGAATACTCCAGCTATGCTGGATGATCCTCTATATGTTGGTTTGAAGCATAATCGTGTCCGCGGAGCTGAATATGATGAACTTATTGAGGAATTCATGCAAGCTGTTGTTTATCGGTTCGGACAGAGCACTTTGATTCAATTCGAAGATTTCGGCAATGCCAATGCATTCAGGTTGTTGGAAAAGTACCGGCATGATTATTGTACTTTTAATGATGACATTCAGGGAACGGCTAGTGTTGCTCTTGCTGGTCTTTTAGCATCTTTAAAAATCACAAATACCCGACTCTCCGACCACAATATATTGTTCCAAGGTGCGGGTGAAGCTTCATTAGGTATCGCGCAATTGTGTGTCATGGCAATGAAAGCTGAAGGCACTTCTGACACAGATGCCAGGAGTAAAATTTGGTTGGTCGATTCAAAAGGCCTTCTTGTTAAGGACAGACCTGAAGGTGGAATCACAGAACACAAAGCACATTTTACTCATGATCATGCGCCGATTAAAGACTTAGCGGAAGTTGTTGCCGTTGTGAAGCCAACAATTCTCATTGGGGCTTCAGCAATCGGTGGCGCATTCACCCCGGCTATTCTGCAACAAATGGGCAAGAACGCTAATCGTCCGATCATCTTTGCTTTAAGTAATCCAACAAGTAAAGCGGAATGTACCGCGGAAGAAGCCTATTCTAATACTGAGGTATGTTTTGTTAACTTGTTGTTATAATGACGTAATGATAGTAAAGATTATCCATTTTAGGGCAGAGCCGTCTTTGCTAGTGGCTCACCATTCGCACCAGTTACAATTAATGGTTATACATTCCATCCCGGTCAAGGAAATAACGCGTATATCTTTCCTGGTATTGCGCTTGCAGCGATTACTGTTGGTTTGAATACCATTCCAGAAGAAGTATTTTTAATGGCGGCCGAGGCTTTAGCTAGTATGGTTCAAGAATCAGATTATGATGTTGGCAGATTGTATCCACCACTGGAAGCTATTCAAGAATGTTCACTGAAAATAGCAATAAAGATTGCAGAATATGCTTACCAACACGGTAATTTTGTATACAATTTCATTTTCGCATATTATTATTAATTCCAGTAATGGCATTTGCATCGGGTGCAAACGTTTATGCACCCAAAGCACCGAGTGCAATTATTGAATACACAGAATGCACCAATTCGGTGCAACAGTTGTAAGGTTATGTCTGGAATCTGATTGCACCTTGCAGCCGGTGCAAACGGATGAAAACTGTGTTTATTTGCACCGGTGCAAACCGACTTGCCATCACTGATTAATTCTTATAAATATATGTATACGTGGATATTACATAGATTTTATTGTAGGTCTTGCCATCTTGTATCCAAAACCAAAGGATGTGGGCACATTCGTTAAGGAACAAATGTACAATCCGAATTACGTGTCGGCCCTACCAACGATCTACTCGTATCCATCAAATGTTTAACTTGTAAACGGTGTTTAGGTGTAATATTTATTTTTTTATGTTATAGTAGGCAAATTTATAACAAGAAAGTCGCAAAATCGCAATAATAAATTGCAAACAGTTGAAGTGTAAGCAATTGATAACAGGATGTCGAATCGGAGTCGAGTCCTTTTTGTAAATTGATATAAGTAAAAGTAAACGTCACAGAAATTCATTTTAACTGGCATATAAATATAGTTATCAATAATGCTATTTATGAAGTTTCTGATCTGATAATAAAACGCATCTTGAAAAACATCAACGGGGACCAATATCATTGACTCTCATTCATGCAATCAAGTCACAATAGTAAATTATTATTACCTTTTTTTATAACAGGAAATTTAATGAACCTTGGAATCGCAATGAAGAATGTGTTTTGGAATGAATGAAATAATCATCTATAAATGTTGTAGGTCCTGGAAAATTGCCCGAAGGAATATTCCCCGAAAACAATTGACCGAAATAACAACTCCCCGAAAGGATAGTTGCCCGAAAATAAAATTTCCCGAATTACAATTGACCGAAATGAGAATTGCCCGAAAATATTATTTTGTTAACGGTAAGGGGGTTAGTCCTTTTTGGGCTTAACGAGTAGTGGTAAACACACAAAACGTACTTGGTTTTAGCGTACCTGGTTTGGTTTTTGAATTTTCGGGCAATTCTCATTTCGATCAATTGTAGTTCGGGGAATTTAATTTTCAGATAACTATCCTTTCGGGGAATTGTTATTTCGGTCAATTGTTTTCGGGCAATTCTCCTGGATCCAAATGTCGTGTAAGTGTCCTTCGCGAATGAACATGATATTATTCAATAACAAACTAAATTTTAAATTGTTGTAACTAGAGTGGAAAGTTGCAATTGCAATTTAATAATTTTATACATTTAAAGAAAATAAATCAGTTGAAATCTCGTAAATAATAAAGTGAAGACAACCCAAAGAACAAGTTCGTTCATGCAGTTGCAAGCATTCAGGCGGTTATAAACTTCCTGGCCAACTTCAGTCTGTTCGATTTACTTTTCCAATTTCATTTCGTCACACACATTTCGTCACACAAGCAAATAAATTTTGATTCACTTTACCATTTTCATTATGTAACACCATGAACGTACGTAATGAATGTTAGTAAAGTTTGTGCGTATTTGTGTATTTTCCGTAGTGACAGAGTTGAAATTAACGAATGATAGTTCTCTGCTGCAATTCACCAACAATTTGACCGATGGCTGAAAAATCATTAAACTGGCAAATTCGAATTCAACTTCGTTGCAATTATTGATTATGGAAAACTATTTGCGCATAATTTGAAAAATGTGATAAATACTGTAAGTTCATGCTATCCTGGTATGGTCATTTGTAACTTATTGTGTATTATACACACACCACTCTCAAAAAGTACTTTTTAGGACTCAAGGGAGCCGGATTCGTGGTGATATGTCAAAATCTTGACAAATAACTGAAAATTTTGGCCGAAATCACAACTTTTCCTCTACCATACCGTCGGTACATAGTTGAAAAGTAAAAAAATAGATTTCGTATGTGTGATAGATAGACGATGACCTTGATTTACTCTCTCGATTGCCGCCATACCACCAAAATGCAGAAAGTTTAAAATACACAGCAGCAACGTTTACTTTGGTGGCATATCCAAGTGAAAACCATCGAATGACAAACGTTGTCTCGCGAGTTGTCAAATTTGTTGCTAGATTTTGCAATATTATACAACAATTATAACGGTAGGTTGTTTATGTTGCATAAATGTGGTTGTCATTAGGGAAAAGCGCTTAGTTATTTGTGTACCAGCTAGGAGCGTTGTTGTCTATGCAAACATCCATGAGCAAATTTTCACAGCCTGTCTATGTAGTTATTAGAAAGAAATCTTTAGATTTCACAATTTCACCATAAATGTAAAGAGCAAAACAATAAATAGAAGTGGAACAACATATATAATTTCTGTACATTATCTAGCATAAACATATAAAAACATTCTTTGGCAAAATTATATACAAATAAAACATAACATTGTGTACAATAATTAAAAATAATTCACTGGTTTTCCTAGCTTGATGCTGCAAGAAAACGTTTCCATATTGAAATGACTGAACAAAACAAAAAGAGACTGCACAAAACTTGTAAAGAATTAAGATTAGGACAGCACGTCACAAGCCCTGCTCTCAACTTAATATCGATCACGTCCAATGGTACAAAAATTACAAAACGACACATAAACATGTTCTGTTATACATATAATATGTACGGGTATCCGTTAATTACCTTACTTTAATTAATACTCATTGTGGTCATTTTCAAATGTCTAATCATTGAATATCAGTGCAGGAATTGACATCGCGATTACGTGGGTGTGATATCAATAATAAATTACAGGTTTACTCCAACACATAGCAATCCACTAGAACTGAAACGTGTTGGAACAAACCTTAGAGCTCCTACACACGCTCAGACTTACGTTATAACCGTTTTAACTTCAGACGGCTCCAGCAGTAGCACAGTCCGTGCCTGGGGCACGCACTGTCCGCCTCTTCTGCACCTACATGCTCGGACTTGCCTGCACAAACTAGAGCTGCACAGTTTTAACTTGAAGTCTGAGCGTGTGTAGGCCCCATTACTAACAGAAATAACTTTTTCTGTTCTAGTGATTAAGTACGTGTGCTTCACATTAACACATATCAAAAAAGTTGTCATTGTTATTGAAGTGAACCGTGAATTAAGAAATATCTGAAGAAGTTATTACTAGAAGACCACCATTGGTGCCATCATCTCAATATTTACGTCATTTGCATTGTACTAATAAAATTGCATTAAATCGACAAATATAGTTAATAAATACAGGGCGCAATTAATATAAAATTATTCCATTAATAAATATTGCAGTTAGTGAATATTCAATCTACTTATATGACGCTCGACGTCACTTTTTCTAAGGATGGCAGCGCCTGACTGCCTCGTCGCCGTGGAAGGGTGCCGCTGCCTGGCATTACTCCCACGTCTTGGCATCCACACATCACCAATAGGTCTATTAGATTATTGCAAGTGACTATTTGACTATCACTATTTACACTGTTTCCTGACTTTTGGGATTTTCCTGTTGAGATGCTAAGAGCTGCACGAGCGTAGGTCAAACATGTTCGGCCATCCTCATCAGTCGCTTTAACATTGGCATTATGCTAAAAATATATGCTTCATTCAATTACGAATAAATGGTAACAAGATTAGAATGTATCAAATAATTTATAGTTCGAGAGGTAACTTACCCAGATTAATAATTGTGCCACACCCAAGTTTCCCATTGCACATGCGAGATGAAGAGGGCTCCGTAAATCATTGGGACTCACAGTTGAATTAACATCATCAGCACTAGCCTGCGCCAACACTTGTAGAATATTTTTGATATTCGAAGCGCATACAGCGTCGATAAGCTGCTTATCTAATGGCATCATGTTGCAAGTCGGTGGTAGAAACTCTTTCGTCTCATATTTCAATCGAATCCATCGTTCTTTCTCTTCGCGACTTGTGTTTGGTCCCGGTTTGTTACAGCCTTGTGTCCTCGCTTCAAATATTGAGTTCGCCAACGTGTTACCAATAGCCAACATTACACTTAAATGACCCGGTCTGCAAAATACATAATTAATCAATATTTTATTCCAACAACTTGACAACCTTATTATAAGTACTTACGGCCATTCGTCTAGGTTTAATGATCGAACTTTGGAAATATGAGAACCCATATTACGATGAATACCCGAACATTCAATACACATAAGAATACCTAAGTTAAGACTAGCCCAATCAGGATCTGAAACACAAAAAGAAATAATGAGGGCCATCAACTAAGAAAATATGCGATTTGGTGCGTACTTGGTGCATCACAATCGACGCAAAATTCATTGCCTGGTACCCTAGAGCGAATGTTTTCAATATTCGTCGCCTCCATTGGATTCTGTTTCTTTACTTTCGACGACTCGTTCAATTGCAAAGACTTCAAAATTTGTTCTTCTATTGCCGTTACCCATTGGTCTCTTTCCTCACAGCTGGACGCTTCAAAATTCCACTGTTTGTTGTCCAACGAAACAATGCAAAACTCATAGCCATCGGCGTCGTCATATTCTGAGTTTTTCACACCACTGCTCTTCATTCTTCTGTGTCTTTTTTTAACATTCGGCGTCTCCGACTTTAGATTTTCGCCATTCATATACGTGTTACTATTAAACATTCCTTCATCTCCACTGACTTGTGTGTACTTTCCAGGCTCTTTGACGACGTCATAAGCGGTAAGGAGTACGTTCTCAGTGAGTCTTTTATCTCTTGTACCTTTAAAAAAGAATTGCAATTAGTAATTCACTCACATAGTATGCAGTTACCATGAAATTCAAGAAGTAACTTACCAATAGAAAGGCCGCCAAGACTCTCATTAATACTATTGCTTCCATTTGTACCCACAACAGTAATTATGCTCTTCGAACCTCTAGGCTTCTGTCCTGGCACTTTAACAGTAACATACTGCAAAGGGATTTCCTTGCCGTGAACATCATCCATGTAATCGTGCAGACTTGGGTGATACGTAAGAATCCCATCGTTACACAACGTAACATACTTTTTCTTCCACTCTTTGTTTAATGGTTTGCTACTCTTTTTATAGAGATAGCCTTGTTTCAACGGTATTGCTCTACCGACACCAATATCACCACCGTTCTTAAGTTTATCGTCGGCCTTTTTTGATGGGGTGAACAGATTGGAGCGTCGCCTACTTTTGCGTGACGTTGTCGGCGTTGAACTCGGCGTTGGCAAATCTTTGTCTTTGATAATCGGCGTCTGATTGTTATCTAAGGGATGTGGGGCCGTGAATTTGGTAATATTATTATTTTCCGTTGGAATTGTTTGTACTACAAGTGCTTGCGACGAACCATGGCTGCCCAATGTTGATGAGGAAGAATTCCATTTCTCTTCAGAGTTGCGGAACAGTCCGTCATGCTTTTCAGATTGTCGGTGCAGATGATGGCTTGACGCAGATAGAGTGTGGACCTGCCTTCCACCCAACTGAGATAACGCCATGGATTCCTTGAAAGTAATAACATAATTTATGGTAAGAATAAAAAACGTGCGGTGAAAATGTAACAAACCTTATGTGATAATGTATGATTATGACTCGGTGACATGTGGTTCGATGCCGGTGATTGTCCTACATTCGAAAATCCATTATTGCTAGACAAATGGAAGCGGGGAGCGGTAGCTAGCGGCCCTCCGGCGGTGTGGAAATGATTGTTCGGCGTTGACGGACGCGAATTTGTCGGTGTTAGGCAGGCTGCTGATGTTGTCAAACGTTGCTGAACGATTTTTTGACAAGCTGCATAAAATAGTGAGAGAGAAAAAACATTAGTCTCCTAAACTGGCTCTAAACACTAACGCAAGAAGATAATCTTGATTAAACTTACAACGAAAAAATCATTTATGCAACGCCTTGCGTTTCTATTAAACACTTCAACCATTCTATGATGTTAAAAATTATAACTGAGTACTGATGGTACTGACCACGATGACAAACCCATCATAAACCAAGTTATGAATACGAATATTAGAAAGAAGTGGGAGTAGTTTCAAAGTTATTAATGTTATTATTGAATTTCGCCGAAGCTCCGAAGCTGGGGGGAACAGGTAATGAGAAAAAGAAGTTCAAGTTCATACTTGTTAGAACATCAGAAATATGATTTGCACTGAGCGTAGGCGTCTAATTTAAATTTTAAATCACTTTAAGTATATGATGCAAACAATGAGGTAAACCTATGATTGATGAAAAATGCATTAGTAAATGAATGACTCACCGTCTTGAAAGACTCGCTCGACGTTAAGTCCATAAGTGGCGCAAGTTTCGTAATACGAACACCTCTTCAGGTCATTGGCCAATTTGCGAGCTCGCGAATCGTCGATGACCCGCGGATTATTCTCACTTATTGCATCTGAAAACAACAAACAAGTTTATCTCCGAACGTCGTATAAGTGACACATTACATTCACTGTTGCATGCTGTATAAGTGTAGCTTTATGGTGCCTCCGATACTCATAATAATTTATACCTCCTAGGCGTATAAGTGAATAATTTATAC
>JARJEB010001883.1:0-10208 GCA_030264535.1 Liometoxenus newtonarum
TGCCATTTCGCACCAAGCGAGTCAAGCCATCTCGTCAAGTCAAGTCCAATAAAATCAAGTCAGTCAGTTATTTCACACCGAATGACTACAGTAGGGAATTCGGTGTGAAATAACTGACTGGCTTGATTTTATTGGACTTGACTTGACGAGATGGCTTGACTGGCTTGGTGCGAAATGGCACTTAGTTGTAAATATTCAGAAAGAACTTCATTACAACAATTTCAAAACATCTGATGGTTCAGCTATTTTTGATTGCAATTTTCTGTACTTACAATAGCAGAACATTGTTACTACAAATACACGGAGTAACAATTGATAATGCGTTGAAAGAACTGTCGTGTGTATAGAGTAAAAGTAAATTCCAAATTAAAATATACCTAGATATAGCAAAATAGTGTTCCGATGCGTTATTTTTGTGTACTTAGTTAATTTTTATCTACCTATACATACATTCTTTCGTTCTCTTGTTTGTTGATTTCTTCACATATTCCGGTCTATTGTCAGTCGATAATATTAAATATCTCATATAGCCAAGCCACTAATAGAGTAGTTATAGTATCCGAACCTAAATAACAACTAGAGTATGGAATATCGCATTATCGTTGTCCATTAGCGACTAAACTGCCATGGCGCTTTCAGTATTTACATAAATATTTAAAAATTTCCCTCAAATGCAAATCACTTGATACCATGAATAAATACAAATTATCGAATAACATACTATTCCTACATTTATCATCAAATACTATTTTTTTTATTTGTAGATGAAGAAAAAACGAGTTTAGTAATCTGAGAATGCCCAATTGCATCTTTCCACTCGTATTACGTACTATACTTTTTCTACGAACACACACAAGTAGGGAAGTACAGCGGGTTCTGTGCCAAAATCCCATGTAATTTTAAAGCGGGATAAAATCGGGCCCAAAGTGGTGGGGGTAAAAGTGGGGATAACATTGAGTTGAAGTGCCGGGAAATTCAAATTTAAAGAGGATAACTAAAGAGGGTAACTAAAGAGGATAACTAACTCGCGCGCGCATAATAACACAACAATAACAAACAACAACAAAAACCACACGCGTGCGAGTTAGTTATCCTCTTTAGTTACCCTCTTTAGTTATCCTCTTTAAATTTGAATTTCCCGCCACTTCAACTCAATGTTATCCCCACTTTTGGCTCAGAACCCGTTGTACTTCCCTATTCACACAATATAATAGTTTTATAGACCCGAATAATAAAGTGAGGATAGACAACCCATGGAACAAGTGAGGTCATCTGGTTGCATGGATCTAGGCGGTTGTCAACTTCCTGGCCAAGTTCAACTTGTGCGATTTACTTTTCCAGTTTCATTTCGTCACACAATATAATAATTTTACAGACTGAAAGAAAACAAGTCAAATTAATTAATAAAGTGCGATTACGATTAAGTAGTTAGGAGATGCAACCTAAGTGAGGTTAAAAAACTCTAACTTCGGCATGTGTAAAAACGTGTTTTCAGCGCCTGCTGTTTGTGCGTATTTATTGATCTCCCGTTGTGGTCGTAGAAAAGAAATTATTTAAATATCATTTAATTGATCTAAAACTTTGAATTTTAACTTGATACAAAGAAAAAGTGATTTCAGAAATGCAGGGACGGACTGGCCATACGCGCATTCGGGAATTTTCCGAGAGGCTGCAGGTCGGAGGCCGCTTGGCCGAATGGCATAAAATAGGTTGAAATTTTTTAGTTACTTGATCTCCTCGATTTTTTGAGATTTAAGATCTTTTTTTTTGGTCACTTGGTCTGCCATGTGGCCTGCAGGGTAGATCGATTTTTGAGATTTCAGACTTTTTTTTAGTCACTTGATCTGCCTTGCCCTCGGATCTTTCTGTCGATTTTTTGAGATTTGAGTGCTTTTTTTCCATTTGATTGTAAAAAAAGTTTGCCACCTTACTAATATGCTATCGTGAGGCTGCCTACACAAATTTTCCCGGGCCGATTGCAAACCCGAATCCAGTCCGTCCCTGCAGAAATGAGCTTTAAACTAATATTATTTTAAATAGGAAGCACGTCCATTGCTGTAGATATTAAACGCCGAAAAAATTCCACTGTCAATTCAATATTAATGCAATTTTGTCGTTCGTTCTTGTTTATAGTTTGATATCTTCATGTCGTGGCGTCCCGACTTCTTCCATGTTACGGAAATTCATTTTTATAGCTACTATTGTTCGGGTCTCGGAAAATTGCCCGAAAACAATTGCCCGAAAACCATTGACCGAAATAACAATTCCCCGAAAGGATAGTAGCCCGAAAATAAAATTTCCAGAATTACAATTGATCGAAATGAGAAATGCCCGAAAATATAATTTTGTTAACCCAGTTCGGTTTGGGTGCCTTGCCACCCAAACCGAACGGTAAGGGCGTTAGTCCTTATTGGGGTTAACGAGAAGTTAGTGGTAAATACACAAAACTTACTTGGTTTTAGCGTATTTTGTTTGGTTTTTGAATTTTCGGTCAATTGAAATTCGGGGAATTTTATTTTCGGGCAACTATCCGGTCGGGGAATTGTTATTTCGGTCAAATGCTTTCGGGCAATTCTCCTAGATCCCTATTGTTCATACTTAGGTATATACATCTTCGCGTTGCTGATGTTATTTCCGTCGATTTCCAGTAAATTAGGTTAGGTAGAATTTATGGAAAATCTACCCATGTTAATACATGCTGATGGTTTTATACAAGGTGTATTAAGATCTACTATACTCAACTAATCTGTTTGTTTTTTTTAAATATATGCGTATAGGTATAGTACGTGATGAATACCTTGTATTATTGTGATTGTCTTTTAAATTTTTAATAGCAATCGCTTGCATTGTTAACAACGTTACAAAAACTATTTAAATTTTATTAACTTATATATTTTTATATTCGAATCGATCGTTACTTATCGTTCAATTCTTTCTCCAAGCTCACCTCTTACTAGTTACTCAAAACAGTTTCAATTAAAGCAGAATTGGCTTTAGATTGCGTTTTGCTGTATTTACTGAAGACTTTCACTTAGACGTTTACTTTATGCTTTTGCTTCCAGAAAATATGTAAATCCGACCCTAGTTTTATGTGCAGTTTATGCATTCACTGCAATCTTTTACAATAGAAGACAAGACAGAAGAAAAGACAAAACACCGAACGTGCTTTTCCCTTTTCGATTCTTTCATTCTTCGATTGCATGGTAATCGTGAACGTGCTGGTCATCGAGTTCTTGTAAAAAGTCTAGCTCTAGCAGTATGAATAGTTGTCGATATCGATACCATTCCGAGGTATGTACAATCATCAAGACGTCGACAGCAGTGTCGACACCACGGCGATGGTACTTTTGCTTTGCATTCGCCATTCGTGAACATGGTGCAGTAGAGGAGTAACAGCGGTGCATGAACGGGGTCCGTGTCCGTCCCATTATCGTCGCGAGCTGATCGCGAGTTCTGAATATTTTCCAATCCAATCCAATGTTCAGTCTTCAATGTTGTTCACTTCACTGTTCAGTTCAGTCAGTTGTTCATTGTGCATCGTCGTGTCGTGTGTTTATAATCGCTGGTTCAGGTTCTCATCCATATAGTTTTATTCAATTCAGGTGTTCTTGAGTTCAGGTGCAATGCACGCGAACTCTTATAATAATTCATTGGTCGGTGCGTGAAGAAGCGCTGGTTGAAACAAAAACATTTCGAAATTCACTCATTTTATTAGCATTTTTAAGTTTAACGTATAGATATTTATATACAAATAAATAAATAAAAATGTAAAAATGTAGTTCCAAAGAAATTTAATTTTATTATTAGAGAAATGTTGGATTTTAAATGTACTATTTCCTAAAAAAAAGTCAATTAGTCAATAATTACATAACTAATGAAAAGATAACAAGGAAAGAAAACTTGCATACGAAATCGTTTTTTTTTTTTTGAATTAAGTGAAAATGAGTGATTCACCTCAACCGATGAATTCTTTGGACTGTTGGGATTACACCATCGAGTTAGAATGCCTTCAAGGAACGGAAGGTACTTACATTTCTTTAATTCCTATATAATTTTCGGGTAACATAAATAATTTAGGTGAACGCATGGAACGCGCGCAAAACAATGTGGTTCTTATCAATATTTGTGTTGTTTGCAGTCCGTAATCAAATTGTGCAATCAGTCAAGATATAAAACAAAACGTGATAAAACGTTGCAGGTTGACATATATGCATTATAGCTATTTCTATAGGTTTAATTGAATATGTGAATTGATGATGAACATTTATTTAACATGACAAAATGCACAATGTTATTAAAAGCACCAAAAGTAGACGAGAAAATCGATTTTGATTAACTACTTATAAAATATTAATTTTTAATGCGCAACTTGTTCAAACGCATGAACGCGTCAAGCCCATAAAGATAAACACTGTTATTGAATTGCCAATGAAAGAAGAAAACTTATCGCTATCGTGAAAATTATCGCATTGTATATTTTATTATAAATAAAAATTTATAAATCGCACGAACGCGCATAAAAGAAAACAAATGTAAATAAAAAGAATTCATTTGATGTAGCCACAAAAGTCGAATGAAGAATTTCATAAATTCGCAAAATGTTTTTTTATATTGAAATAGGAATATGGATTCGTATTTAATTTCGTTTTCGATTTCATTTATAGAGATATAGAAATACAAAAATGTGCGGTTTTAAGTTTTAACTACAAATGTTTGAATTCATATAGGAAAATTGAATCTTAGTCATAGGCGTGCGCAGGAGATTTTATTAGAGTGTGCACAAACTTAAAATGTAACTGATATTCTAGATTCAAATTAATTTTTCCTGCCTCTACTGTTGCGCCATTTACAACATCCTAAGAGGGCAAAGTCAGCTGATTTGCCATTACGTTAAAATCTCAAAACAGTAGGGTGTGCCAGTGCACACCCGGCACACCCTGTGCGCACGCCTATGATCTTAGTCATGTCAAGAAGTAAATTCTGTGAATTTATTTTCAAATTAATGGTTAATTTAGCTATCGATATTTTTGTCATAAAAACGTAAATAACCAAACGTAATAAAATACCAACTTGTAAATTATAAAAACTTGTATGTATACACAAACGAATAAATAAATAATTTCACTGACTGTTGATCGACAAAAACTTGTCCATCGCTTGTGCATGAATTTATGAAAAGTGACGAAGCAGTAATTTAATAACTAGTCGTCTCGTCCATTCTGGTTTATTCGTAATAATTATTTATAATTGCAACTGCGCAAAATATAGCTACAAAATTCAAAATTTAATAAGATTCATTCCATATCAGGAAAGGGATAAGGTACAGACAAAAAATAAAAAATAAAGTGCGAGAGTTCAATGTTAATTGCTGGTGCGATTTGTTAACCTCGAACTCGAAACACTACGCCGCATAATAAAACACAAACAACAAACTAATTTATTTACCTATACAATGCTATAAATGCTATAAGACAAAAAAAGTTGTTTGAAAAATATGTATGAAAATATCAAAATATGCCATGCTGCATTCGAACATAATATTCGAAGTATGAGAAGTTAATGAGTTAAATGTATATTTCCGCCACTTTCATTATCTTCATTAAACTTTTTTCATGAAATTTTAGGTGCTTTTGAAAATCATGTTTCTGATTATTATTTGTTCAACTTGAACAGAAATAGTTGGTTACCTACTAAAATAGAGGGTATGCACAAACAACTATTTTATTGGTTTTGTTTGATCTGAACAGAAATAGTTGGTCACTTACTAAAATAGAGGGCACGGCACGCACAACATTTTTATTGGTCTATTCATATTTTCCTCGCTTTTTTAGGGAGTGGTCTAACTATTTCTGTTCAAGAAACACCGTTGCGTAATCATTTGAAAGAGAACATAGAAATATGGAACGGTAATCTTAAGAATAAACGAATGAATAAATAATTCTTCAGGTTTCCAAGATTACCAAGGAGTAAATAACGAAATAATTTACACAAAATATACAAAAACACAAGCCACAAGTACAAATTCAGTTTAAGTATAGTTAATTATGTAGTTAAGTTTAGTTAAATTATTGTTATTGTGTTTTAAAATATACAATTTACAATATTTCAAGCGAAGCAAGCAAAATGAGCTGATAAAAATACAAGGATATTAATGCGCAACAACGTAAAGACGGTTTTAATTAATTTTAATTTAAAAGATCGTGTAATTAACCTTCGCATTGAATTTGAGAAGAAATGAATTACTTAATGTGGGATACTAATTTTTCTATAAATAAATAATAGGCAAATTTGTTCTTTGTTTGCATGCTGGAAACTTTTCTTTCTCTTTTGGCAGTTCGTTGTTCGCTGCGGTTATTCAAATTGCAATTTCAAATTAGCATAAATTGTTAATTGTTAATATAAACAATTAATTATAATAGAAACAATATAAATAGAAAGAACAACGAATATTATAATAATGTATTTGTTAAATTAAGTTGTAATAATTGTTTAATATTTAAGTATATCTATGCTTTAATTCGTTACTCGTTGCAGTAAAATTTGGAATATCGTAAATTATAAAAACTATTTCGTTTTTTTTTAAAGAAATATACGTCATTTAATTAATTAATGATTTGATAATACTAAAACAATAAATTTCACTTTGTTATGAACGTGAAACTTGATATTATAGTTATGAATAATTTTAACATAAAACCGTAAAACGTACTCGTACAACACAACAAAAAAACAAAAAACAACGAAAATATGTTAAATAAATTGATATAGATATGAAAAATAATACGAAACATTGCTAGTTTTAAAAATTTTTCACTTAAATTTCTGTGTAATTATTATATTTTTTTTGTGAATATTTATCGATTGTGTTGTGTTGTTTTGTATTTATTATGAAAAATATTACGTAATATATCATTTGAGATTACCGCATATCCTTACGAGGTTATACGAGTTGTATTATTTTAATTTAACAAACTAATAAATAATTTAGTTGTACCATCATACCACACCACAGAAAAGCGATACACACTAAATAACAAGTTAAATATATGGTGTAAAGTGAACTAAGTAAGTTTGCAACTATTAGATTTCTGTATAGATTCGTTAATATCATGCGTATAGAAGTGTAGATTGCTACTATATCGATACCAGCAAAAAGTACTATCGGACGCATTAGTATTGTCCAATAATCTTCCGTTTTGCTGTATTCTGTTCAGTTCGGTTATTCTGTTCGGTTTATACCTGAAACCCATGAATGAATAATATTTTCCTGAAATTTAACTAAGGAACGAAATGACCAGCCTATTGCATTGCTCTGATTACGTTAACGTAATCCCTTTCATGTTTCCAAGTTGAAATTTACAGTATTATGTAAATGGAAACGGTCTGAACGGGTGGACAATACTAATGCGTCCGTTAGTACGTTAATGTTGAATAAGACCTATAATTGTATTTTGTTGTTTGATTAGAGTCATGCGGCATGCCGAATGGCAAACGAACGAAGAAACTAATGAATGAAAGAAGTGAACGTGGCTCGTAAGCAAATTCAATGTTTGAGTTAAAGTGAAATGCATCTAGGAAGCTCAGCAGACATGCTTACATTAATTTTATACTATTACAGGAATCTATAAAGTTTTGACATATCTATATACTATGCAGGTAAATGTTTATGTTGCATAAGCAATTGTGGAACAGTAGAATGTACAACCGCAATGCATACTTTTAATTTTTGGACATTAAATGTCAAAGGAAACAGGAAGCTGTACTTTTGTTGCAAATATACTTTATAAACATTTATAGCATTAATTAGTGGCGTAGCCAGGGTTGTGCTAAAAAATTTATTACAAAAACTAAAAGTTCAATTTAATTCACATCGAGCTATGGTCGGAATTCTTCGGGTTCTTTCGAGATTTTAGATCATATAGATAAGTTGGATCGGTCTTTTCAAATTTGTTAAATCTTTAATACTCGATCAATATTTATTAATTGCAGTGATTTCTGAAAATCCATAACTCACGGTAGTGAGTTATGAAAATCTATAACTCACGGTAGTGAGTTATAGGTACCCTTAATCACTGAAAAAATGCTAATAATGACAGCATATAACTAAATACGGGTAGAAAAAAATATTTTTAGAAAAATAGGGTGTACCAACACTGGCATTAATGACCATTTACTAAAAAGTTCAATTTGAAGAACTTAATTCGCTCCTTTTTCATTTCCTTTGCTTAACAAATGCTATTGTTATTGAAAATTAAATTACTTAAGTATTTATATACCTACAATTCAGAATACAATTATTTAAAATGTTAATTGGTTTCTAATACTGAATTAACATGCTGATGTGCAACAGCAAAATGCCATGAATTATAATTTATTGAACGCACTCCATTGAAAGCATTAACAAAATTGCGTGTTTTTGCGCATTTTAGTTGCTTATTTTTTTGTACTTACTTTTTAAACTGAATATTCTCTAATTCCGATTGACATTGAGAAATTCATAAGTGCTTTGGTGCGTTTTAGCGTTTTATTTGGTGACTTTCAACAATGCCAAATTTATTAAAATATATTTTGACCGCTCTACTAAATAATTATATTTTTTGTATATAAAAGGATTAAAAATATCAATAATTATAAATATGCTAAAAAAACAACAACTAGGTATATTTTGTATGCATGTTTTTAAATAACTAGAACACTTGCGATTTTTATTGCTGGCGCTTTTACGTTTTCGAACATATTCATTATTTTTGTGCAAAAAGAATGCTTGCTGCTGATGATAGAGCAAAAGGGGCATGATTAGGACTCGCGCCGTCGCCGACACACAACTTTCCACTGGCATTTCTAATTGTTAATCTACCGTATATTGGGTATATGCATGCATTTCGAAATAACTGTTATTATACTATACTTACACCAAAACGAATGCCTTGATTGTACAATTCTCGGAATTATTTACTTATTTTAATTTTATATTCATAATTCTGGTGTTGGCCCGATTAGATTTTGCTCTTAGCATTTTTCAGAAGTCCCATCAAAAATTGAAAACAACCACGTGTTACTTCTGTATATGTTATACTGAAATCATTTCTTTAGTTATGGTATTCGCCTGATGTTGCCTTAATTGTGCGAAACTAGTTGCAATCTACGCTCTGCGTCAATTAAAGGTCCCCACACACCAACGCGATACTGCGGGAGCGGGATCAAATCATGTAGCGGGATATAAAAGTATTCACACCTGACGGTGAGACTTTCACATCCCGACATATGATTTGATCCCGCGTTGGTCCGGTTACTGCTCCCGCTGCCGCAGTATCGCGTTGATGTATTTGGACCTTAAATCAACATCTTAATTGTACGGATAAGCAGTCTTTAATAAAATTTCCTATATTTTTCGTTATATCAACCTGCACACGTACTTGGTTTCCTTATCAAACTAATTAGTATGTTTCATACCTTATAGATTTACAATTGGCGGCCGAATTGGGAAAAACACTATTAGAACGAAACAAAGAATTAGAGACGTCGATAAAGCAACATCAAAATGTAATCGAAGATCAAACGCAAGAAATTGAATATTTGACGAAACAGACGGTCGCGTTACGGGAAGTAAACGATTCTCGATTACGAATATATGAACAGTTAGAAGTAAGCATCCAGGACTTGGAAAGAGCGAATCATCGTTTGGCCATCGACTGTTCCAACGAGAAGAAAAATGCCAAAACGTTGGCGGCTAACTTGGAATCGTGCGAAGCTAGAAACGAAGAGTTGCAGGCGGCTTGCGATGATGCGAAAAATGCATTTGATGTTGCACAACGACAATTGCAACTGCATAAGGAAACGAATAATACCGCACACGTTGTTGCTAAATATACGAGACTGATGAAGAATGATGTTGACGACGATGTGGATCGACCTGATTATCCCGAACCGGTGTCTGCTAGGCACAACAAACCAGTAAGTAACTTAAAAGTTTACATTATTTCGTTATTTATTTTACAAGACTCGAATACTGACTGACTGACTGACTGACTGACCTGACTGACCTGACTGACTGACCTGACTGACTGACTGACTGACTGACCTGACTGACTGACTGACTGACCTGACTGACTGACTGACTGACTGACTGACTGACTGACTGACTGACTGACTGACTGACTGACTGACTGACTGACTGACTGACTGACTGACTGACTGACTGACTGACT